>KZ652070.1:137723-150187 GCA_001010745.2 Gerris buenoi
AGCGGGTTGGCGACGTGGCCACTAGATGGCATACGAGCCTCCAGTTGGAGCCAAATCTACATACTCTACATCTACTAAGTTCCATGAGATATAAAAATGATAAATATATATACATAAGGGTTAGATAGCATAATATGAAAAGTTAATATTAAAATAGTAAATAATAAAATAAGAATCTACCATAGCCGCCTCCTTGAAGTGCCGCAAGACTTCAACAGAACTCAAAAAAATGAAAACTTCCAAAGTAAGAAGAAAAAAAATGAAAACCTTCAACCTAAGTCGAACAAAAAGGAAAACTAGCGGCGAGCATCAAAAGGAAAATAAACAAAAAAATCCACAATAAAAGGATTAGCTAGCGAAAGAAAAAATAAAAAAATTCTCTATCAGAAAATAAAAGAGGTAACTTAAAGAATCATGTATATCACTGTGTATTACTTTACAAGCAATAAAATGGTAAAATGAAAAAATGAAAATGAAACTTAAAGAAAAATTAAAAAATAAAAGGCGAAAAACTTCTATGCAGAAATCATAAAAAAAACTACGAGATGGGTAGAGGGGCTATTTTTCGGACAGGGCGGCGATACACACCAGAGTTCGTGCGGATGGTGGCTGCGCGAATAATTCCATCCTTACCGGGATGAACTTGAATAACTCGCCCTAGAGGATAAGACAAAGGTGGAGATCCGTCTTCCTTCAACCAGACAATTTGGTCTACAGAGATGTTGATGGCCGGTTGGAACCATTTGCCTCTATTCTGTAGCGTATGGAGGTATTCTTGCTCCCAGCAGTGCCAAAGTGAGCGGTTAATTTGAGAAACTAGTTCCCAGCGAGACAAACGAGCAATAGGAGTGTCCTCAAAATCGTCGTCGGCAACAGAGACTAAAGGACATCCAGTCAAAAAATGAGAAGGGGTGAGAGCTTTAAGGTCGTCAGGAGAGTGGAAGTCAACACAGAGAGGGCGAGAGTTTAAAATAGCCTCTACTCGAGCTGTAATAGTAAAAACTCTTCTAGAGTAAGAACCTGATTTCCTACTACACGGATCAGGTGATACTTGACATTCTTAATATTACTTTCAGCGAGACCTGACATGTGGGGGGCCCGCGGACAGGCAAAATGAAAAGAAATGCCCTGGGAAGTGAAATAATCAGTAAGGATTTGACTTCAACCAGACAATTTGGTCTACAGAGATGTTGATGGCCGGTTGGAACCATTTGCCGAAACAATTAATTAATAAATCATAAGCGGCGGTAGGCGGGTGACCAAAGCGATGTAAAGCAGACTGGGAAGACTCCAACCATACTAGAAGCACCGTTGTAGTCCTAGCGATCCTAGCGGGTTTTCTGCGAAGTAGCGGGTTGGCGACGTGGCCACTAGATGGCATACGAGCCTCCAGTTGGAGCCAAATCTACATACTCTACATCTACTAAGTTCCATGAGATATAAAAATTATTAATATATATACATAAGGGTTAGATAGCATAATATAAAAAGTTAATATTAAAATAGTAAATAATAAAATAAGAATCTACCAAGGGGGATAAGTAAAGAGATTGGAAGAGGTAGAAGGTACCTAAACTCTTACTTCAAAAAGTTGCTCAAACATTGGTGACAGCAGGTTGTGCTTTCAAGCATCGAAACATACTAAACTGCTGTGTTATTAATCAATTAAGTAGTTAGTTATTTTATTTATAGTATGTGACATCAACTAAAAATTCTTAGTGTTCCCATCTTTTATAAGTATTGAGACACCCCAACCAACCCCCCATCAGTAATATAGTTATTTAAATATGTTGTTAATAATTTGATGTCTTTGATGAGTGATAAAATTAGTTAATTTTTCATTTATAATCTGCTTTTACTACCACTGTCTGTCACCAAAGTTTGAACCACATTTTAAATCACTATGCCCCACCCTGTTCTATTCACCCACTCTACCCCTTTTGGGAAGTGACCATTCCTTTTTTTGGAGAGCCATTTAATTTATATTTGATGTAAAAGTTCAAGACTGTGCATAATGACCATATGAACTTTTGTGGGGGAACCATCTATGTTTTATGTTTTCTCTTTCTGTCATGTAGGTACACCTCACTATTATTCTTACTTAAGGCTTTAAAGGGTAAATTTTTATTATAAACTTACTTGAGTGTCCGGTAAGTACTTGAGTTGCATCGTCAACTATAGGCATGTCCATGTCTTCTTCTTGTTCTTCTTTCTCTTCTTCAGAGGAGACGGGTTGACTCCAGTCGTCCGTGATCTGTTCCACATCTTCCCAATTCAATTCAACGATGTCGTCCTCCCAGTTTAACTCCATTACATCTTCTTCCTCCTCCATCATTTCTCTCATTCCAGTATTATAGTTCCTAGGCAATTCCCTCTCTTCAAATCTCATAGGTTCTAAAACCAAACAAAAATGTGATTTTTAGTCAAATATGTTAAATTAAAAGTAAAAACAGAGTTACAGAGCTTTCAGTTTACAATATGGCATTAATACACTGGTTAAATTATTTTGTAAAAATTAGCTTTCAAGATCAAAAGGACTTTAATAATATAGAATAATAATAATATATATACATAGAAACTGTTAAAAACTATAAACTACTTTATTTTAATTTTTTTCTTTAGCAATCTTTCGCCTCCTCTTGTGGTATTCAGACCTAAAAGAGAGACATTGCTAAAATGTACTCTTACTAGAACATATTATATTAAATCAATTTGATTCTACAACTTCTAAATTCAAAATCTTCAAATCATTCAAAATTATATCTGTGAACAAACACATTAGCTAGGTTTAGATCGTGTATTAGAAGTGTAAATGATCAATATGATTTCAACTACTGTCTGTTTACATTACCATAAATCGTTAATATTTAAAAATATTTAGATAAAGTTCAGACTTATTATAGATGTCAAAGGAGGTTATATTTGTACGGTAAATGTGTCATGCTACCCAGAGGAAAAACATAAAGCTGCACGTGCCTTAAAACGATCTCAAAACAGAAAGGTGTATATATGAAACTGAGTGTGTTAAATACGATAAAGTACCAAATTTTGGCCTATCGACCTAAAAATGAACTATATTAAATACAGTGCAATTGCATGGAAAGATACTGTAAATAGATCATTTTCAATACACCATGTAAACATAGCTAATGTTAAAACTAGTATCCATTACAATTTTCATAAAAAAATTTTACAAAAATCTATTTATTTCTAATTATCTGGGGAAAAAAGTCAAATCTTAATCACATGAATGTACATGCATTAATAACTAATCATGTTTACATTATAAGGGGAATTCATACATAGATCGAATAAGTTTGGTATTACTGAATTTTTGCTTGCTCAGACTTTGATACAGATCCAAAGCAGACGACTTTCAAACAAAAGTAGCCGAAGATACAAAATAGAAAGGTTTAACTCAATTTTGGCCTTATTTCTCCTAGAATATACATAAATTGTAAATGGGATTAATGATTATTTATAAAATGCAAAAAGGATACACCAGCTATCAGCTATATAATAGCAAGTTAAAACAATCTTTATCTATCATACATCTTTAAACTCTCGGAGAAGTCTTAGAACACACTTATGTAAAACAAATAAAACCATCTGGAGAAATCTTAGAACTATTGTAAACCACAATGAAATAGTTGTGGTGAAATTTAATGACGAGTTAACTAAAGGGGATATTCTATACAAATCTTAGAACTTATGTAAATTACAACGGAATCATATATCATAATTAAAATAAGAATGTGGAATCATTAACCAAATCTGATGGAGAGGAATTTAATGTTTAAATTTACCTTGTGATGTCATCACTTATATCAACAGTAGTAAAACAGGGCAGTTATAAGCAAATGTTCATTTTACAAAATCTCAATTTTAAAACCAGAGGAACACATGCAATGTGAAGTGGGAATGGATGTAAAGTGAATAGCAGGAAAAGTATACTTAATGAAGTGTAAGGATAAGGCTCAATATAGGATCAATAACTGGTATATGCACAAATTTTGTAAGATTCGTCAAAATATATTTAAAATAAAATTACATCTCTAACATTTTGTAATAAGGACTTCAAGAAAAAGATATGTTTAAAGAGTGACCATATAAATCGGGATTAGATTCACTAGCAAGACGAGAGTAATCAAACAAACTGAACAACAAAATGAATAGCTGATTATACACGAACGTGTGCTAACCTTGGCACAATAGTTAGAAACCACACTAAAATTTTATAATAGAAATAGTTGTTGATCTTTTAATTAATAAAAAACTTAAAAACAACGATTACCAGCACAAATAAAAAGTAAAATCAAACACAGTTATACCTTTTTTATAAATAAGAAAAAAAGAATTAATAAGTATGTCCCATAATAATAAATACGTACTAAAAGCACACTATAGATAAAATATAAATGTAGTACCAAAACTCAATAATAAAAGGTTATTGTAAGCCAGGTTATTTTTAAAAGCACTTTAGGAAAAAACCCTAAAATTTCAGGAAGAATTGTAACTGATCTTTCTTCTCTATATTGACAAAAAAGAGAAGAAAAACAGGAAGATAACATTTGTTTATTCTGAAACCGTTATCGTTATATTACCTTCATACTTCATAAAATGTACACACTGCGCACTTCGATGATAATTTTTTCAGTATGAATAATATTGTTCAAAAATGTACGTTGACTTTTGTTTTTTTGAATGATTTAAATGTGTTATGGCATGTTAACTATTTTTTCATAGATATTTCATGTTTGAATTTTTATTTAGTTGGTCGTTAATTAGTGTGAAGGTCACCACCTGATTGTCCCTCGCCGTACTTACTCCTTCTTCCTGTTATTATGTCCTCAATTTTATTTTAAGCTAAAATTTTTGAATGTTTATTAACTCCCTAGTTATAGGCCGCGTCGTAATTGTACCCCCCATTTTTCTTGTATGGAAAAAGTTATATAAATAATTTCTTTTTTATATTATTCTACCTGCCTCTGGAGTAAACATGACCTTAATACTTTTTTTTTGAAAGAGAACAACTTACTTTATTTTATCAACATTTACATTACAAAGTAAAATGGCTTATGTTTATTCTATGAACATAAATCTTTGTGTATAATTCCCCTTTATTATATCGTATTTATATACATAGTATTTATTCCCATAGGGACACAGTATTTATAATAATTGATGTTATCTCATCTTTGGCTAGTTCGGATTGTACGTGCCCTCGAAGTAGTAGGGGAGTAACCAAGGATTCTTAGCCTACTTTAAGAATCCTTAGTTGGACCCACTTTTACCCCCTTACTTTTTTTACCCACCTTATTTATTTTTAAATTATTACTATGTTCCCATGAGTTTTCAAAACCATTTTGTAAACTGTTTTAGTTTCAAACCATAAGTGTTTTCATGAGAAGTTTCCAAAACAGTTTTCACAATATTTTGAAAACTATAAACTCCCAGACTAGTTATAGTTAAGTAAGGTTATAATATTTCAGCTCATCGTATTTACTGTGCATGTCTCAATTCTGTTTTCAATTCAATACTCGTCTCCATGCTAATTTTTCAAAACAGTTTCAACACAAAACCAAAAATTTGCTGTTGTGACCTTGAACTCAAAACATTTTGAAATCACTATTTCCATTGGGTTTTGAATACCAAACCCGTTTTGAAAACTCATGGAAACGTAGTATATATGTATATAAAAATGTGATATTCCTTTGTCTCAAAGTAGATTGGACTAAATGGCTATAGTGAATTGTAGGGTGCCATCAAATTTTGTTCCTCGATTTGGACCGCTACCTGGTCTATATGCAGCAGGGTTGTGTTTCTTCAGAAAAGGGGTGGAGGTGGTGCTCCGCAGTTGAAAAATCTAGGGGAAAAATTGTTGTACTTCGATTCTGTAAACACCACCCTACAATTCACTTTCACCAGACTAAATTACCCTTTGTCCTAATAATTATTAATTTTGTTACGTATCCTATGTTTCAAAATTTTATGGATATCAATACAGCTGGGTTACAAAAGAAAAGAGGAGTATGCCTCTTTAACTTTGTAACCCACCACTTTCTTTTCTGTTATAGTGGATAACAAAGTAAATGAGTACCGGATTCTTTAGATTGGCACTGTTTTTTTTTTTTTTTTTTGTTTTTTTTTTTGTTTTTTTAGAAATATAGAGAGTAACTAAGGATTCTTTTGATTGGTACTTCCTAGATTATTGTTAGAGAGAATAAAAGTTTGATAAAGGGATAGAGCAAGTGTGTATAAAAATGTTTAAGTATTTTCAGAGTACATTAAAGTTATTGTTATTAGTTATAGAGTAGTATTTAAGTTATTTCTAGAGTACTAATAATGTATTAAAAGAAAGTATTATATCAAACTTACAACCTTGCAGCCAGCTGTAAAATGCCCAATTGATATTCGGTGTGATAAGAACATTCACATATTGCAAATAATAATAAATAAATTAAAGTAAGGGTGTAAAAAGTAATTTATTTGTTACTCCCCGTTTCATGATCAGCTTAAATAGTTAATGTAAATAATTAACATTTAATGAGGGAAAAATATTCAATATACATAAATACCTAGGTAAATTAGGGGAGTAGCAATTTAAATAAGGATACTCCATGCTCCTTATTTAGGTTGTTACTCTCTTCTGTTTAGATAAGAGGATTAGGTAGTGGTCTAAAGAAGAACACTTTGTTTTCGCGCCTTCTTTTATGAATAAAAGAAAAAAGTATTTAAACTATATTAATAAGTTTGTTCCAAGCAAGCAAGACACTGTCTGTGTGATTGTCACAGTCATGTGCAATGTAGTACTAGTACTATTTTTTTAAGTAGATTAACTTTAATTATATCAACAGTTGTTTAAAAATATATTGCTACCAGCATGGGTATTATCATTTTGACTTCCGGAGTATACCACATCAAAGATTTTGTGAATCATAACATTTTCAGAAATTAAAAATAAAGGAGTTGCTCATCATTAGAGTCATTAGCAACTGCAGTTAAATCTCTAATGTGGTTTCCTCCAGAAGAGTTATGGAAGTCCACACTATTGGATTAAATATGGTATTGTTAACAGGTGTTTTGTCGGGTGGGTGGCGAGCAACGGTGACGAGTGTCAGGTTCAGGCGAGTGAATGTTCAGAGGCCGAGAGCGCCGCACTATGAACGAGCTAAGGTCCTAGAACTAGTCAAACCGTTATTTCAAGATCCTACTAAAATCGAGAGGTTACCTCCAGCAGTGTCTTGTCTCAAACCAAAAGAAATTCTACAGCAGCAGTACAGACCTGTAAGTTAAATTTGGTATTTTATACATATTTTTGAGCTTAGTTTACTGATAACTTAATTTTTATTCTATTAGAAAAGTGATGTCACGGCTACTCTTATTCTATTTAAAAAGTGATGTCACGGCTACTCCAACGGCCTTAGGCCAGAAGAAATTATATTGCTCTACATTGTAAATTTATAGTTATTCATGAAACTAGGCAGCAAAAGGAATTTTTTCTGACAAATGAATAAGTTAGCCTCCGAGCCGGAGGTGAGGTCAGGCTATGGAAATTAACTGCCGAGGCAGGTAATTTATTCGATTGACTGCAGAGGCAGCAATATATCTATGAGACAAAAATTTTTCCTTTGCTGTCTTGTTGCATACAATATTTTTCCTACTGGCAGCAGAAAATTTTGTCCTATAGATAATATTTATGTCATAATACTTACGTACTTATAATACTATTATTGAACTATTTTAATTTAGAAAAACAAGCAACAATATCAAATTTTACAATTATAAAAAATGAATTGGCAGAAATATAGTAAAAAAAAAAAAAAAACAAAATGATTATAATAAGTGAGCTGCAGTGTTGCCACTAATTTAATTATTTCTGATTATTTTAAGACCTACTATTTTCTNAAAAAAAAAAAAAAAACAAAATGATTATAATAGTTGAGCTGCAGTGTTGCCACTAATTTAATTATTTCTGATTATTTTAAGACCTACTATTTTCTGTAATATTTTTATTTCTTTTTTATCTTTTTACTGCATTCTATTTTGTAATACAATGTTATATAAGTATTTATAAACCTTTTTTTTAGAAATTAATATTTTAAGGTAAATTGTTCAAATAATTTAGGTTAAAGATTATATATATAAACAAAAAATTGTTGATGATTGATTTATTAGTAGCGGGGAATGTGGGCGTGTCTCTGGAAAAATCCTCAGCAAAATCGTATTTTGCTGCACATTGTAAAGTTTTCTTGAAGCCTCAGAAATTAAATTTTCATGCCTAAAGACAGTTAAATAATGCGTGATTTTGCTGCCGCTAGTAGGAAAAATTATTTTTTATGGAATAAATCAATCTTACTACTACTACTATTATATTTAAATTTAATAAGCTAATAATGATTTAAAATCTATTGTCAATGTGCTATTTCCAATGATAAATATCAATTTTGGAAAATAACAATAATAAAGTTATTTCATGCAAATAAGAGTGAAAAATGCATACTTCTTTCACCTACTGCTGTTAAAATATAATTCACTTTCACTTTGCTGGGCTCTTTGAATCTTTCCTTAATTCTAGTGAGTTTAAAAATTGAAATATACTTTAAAGGCCAGAACTTAGCAGTTTATAAGTTCTGAGTACCTTGGAGCTGTTCTCAGTGCTTATGGCAGAATGAAAGAAAATTTAAATGGAAGAATTCCAGCTGCAAGTAGAATCTTCTTTGTGATAAACTAAAAGGTGTGAGCAAGAAGGAGACATCAACTCAAACCAAGGTGGATGTATACAAAAGCATTTTTGTGCCAACCCTTGGCTACTGTAATGACTCCTGGATAGTGTAGTAATTGGCAGATAGAGGCAATCGATATGCAATACTTTAGTAAAGTTGCAGGAGAGACTAATTAACCAGAAGAGATATAATTAGAACTATGGCGATAAGACAAAAAATAGAGGTAAAACCTTTCAATGATGCAGTTAAGGACAACCAGTTCATATTTTATTGACTTGCCCTAAGGATAAACCAAGAAAGGTTCCTAGAAAAGCTTTTGAAGCTAAGCTGGACAGTCGGAGACAAGGAAGGAAGAGACTGCATGTTAACTGGAAAGAAAATCCAGACAGCATGCAGACAACCCGGCATCCTTTGGATTCAAGCTTAAACTCTGATGGGATAGTAAAGCATGGTGACATCTTTCTCAACCCTCTATACTAAACCACCAAGTAAAAGAGTGTGCAAATGAGAGTGTGAAATTTTAGTATGTACCAAAAATTGTTAGTATCTATTTTTGAATGTTAATTTAGTTTGTTTTCTTTTAGGATAATCCATACGAGAAGATTGTTGCCAAGGAGATCCAGTGCTGGTTCAATGAATCCAAACTAATAGCATTCCTTCATACCAATCCCATATCTGGAGAGGATAAATTTTGGGTGAGTATCTCTCCTTCAAATTTTAATATAAATTATTTTTTCATTATCTTAAAGAGCACCGATCCTGATACTGGGGCATCAGGATCGGTATTAGTTTTCTGTTATTTTATACCTCCTTGAAAGTTTTTCAGTAAAGATTATTATTCGTGTTGTTTTTGTCTGATTCCATTTAATATTTGTACATTGTATCGAAATTTAATCAAATTAGGATGTGTTAAATTTTCTGTTTTCCTGTTTATTCTTTTGGGATTTTTCTCTGGTTTATCTTTCTATTAAAAATAATATTGTTGTAGGCAAACATCAAGCTTAAAAGAGAAGACATGCACTTACGAGTCTATTCTCATAATGTAATGAAGCTAGCTTTGGACTCCAAAATATATTCGCCAGTCCACCAGCTCTTCAAGGTACATCAAGCCGTGATCTTCTGCAAAGAGACCAAAGTCGATAAACTACTTAAACTTCTCAAGAAAATGCCTCAGTACATCCTCATGGGTAAGTAGTATTAAACTATGTACTAGAGGGGGGGGGTGTTTTTAAATGCTAACTAGCAAAAGTGAGCCTTTTTATTTTCCTTAATAGGCCTAACTATTAAAAGTGAAAATTACAAGGAATGATTTACTATTTTCATCAAGTTAGGTTAAGTTTCTGGTGGTACTCAAATTAAACTCAGAGCAAAATTGATTAGTCAATGATAATACTGGTCAATTTTATTATATCACAGTAGAATCTACCTTCTTTAAAACATTGATAAAATATTGTGGAGTGCAATACCCAGCACTGAGGGTTTTTTTTTTTTATCAGTTTAACATTTCTCCTTTAACTTAATTAGTTATTACACATTGTTTGTAATTATTTCAACGCTCTTTAAAATTAAAGTATTTATTTTTTGATCAACTAGCTGTTTTTATTTTTTCCCGTCTGTGTTAATTTAATTCTTTCATTGCTAAAGCCGGGTTTACGCGGGTAGAGTAAACAGGAGAGTAGAGTTGCGAGTAGAGTGGACTCTACTCGCAACTCTACCAATTTTACTAGCTACTCTACTGAGCGTTTTTTTCGGATTTTTACGGGTAAAGTTACTCTACTCGCTACTCTACTCTCCTTTTTACTCTACCCATGTAATCCCGGCTTAAGGTTGGGATAGGACACGCATTTCACTTGTTGACGTGTTTAGGGACTGAAAAATAAAAATATTTTTATTAGATTGTCTAAAAGGAACTAAAAGGTGTTAATTTTGCCACTTTCTGACCTTTCCTTAGTGTAGTTAGTACTAAAAGGTCTTAAATTTACTATATTTTGACCTTTCCTTGGGTTTTAATGGAATTTATAGGCTCATTTTTTTATATTTGGGTAAACCTCTATGCAACTATTCAATATGTGAAAACTATTGGGAATAATTGTATCAATTTAAAACACAGGGAGGCTGATGTGTTTACATATTCGTAGACTTCCTCGAACAGACTGTTGACTGAGAATAAAATATTTAATCAAGTTAGCTTACTATTAGCTATAAAAAAATTAATGGTTAAATTGATATTTCTTTTTAGCTGCTATAGTTGAAGGCAAGATGCTCAGTGTAAGTCAGCTGGTTTCATACAGCAAACTGAAAGATATAACAATGGCAAGAGCACAGTTAGCTGCAACTCTTTGCCTGGCTCAATCCAGAGTCATCTCAAACCTCAGTCATCACCAGTCGACACTCATTCATCAACTTAAGCACCTCGCCGAGAACATGAACCAAGCTTCCTCCGACCAAGCTGCTACTCAGCCGATCACTCCCGGAGACTCTACCTCAGAGAATAAGGAGTCGTAAAGTGTAAATAAGAGACTGAAAAGTTCATTTAAAATAGACTAGTGTACTTTATTCTTCTTTTCTAATAATCTGTAAATATATACAATTAAGATTTATTTTTTTCTTCACACATTTGGAAAATGCTTTCTTTATTTTGTTCCTTTTTTTGTTACTTGAGGATCAAAACAAATTTTTTAAATAAAAAAATCAGTTATAATAAAATATAAGATCTAATAATATTCAGATCTGAATATTTATTTTAAGGTTTTTTTTTTGTTTTGTTTTTTTCAAAATATATATTTTTTTTTATGTATGTCCTACTTTTGTGAGTAATACCCACAATTTTTATATTAACGTTTTTTTAATATTTTTATGTTCCTAAGATAACAATATAGGAATAGTTATAAAATTGGTATTATATTATTTTTTAATTTTACTACTTAATAGAATTATCAAATATATATTTTTCAATAAACATTTCTCCCTTATTATTCCTATTGAAACAAGTTGGAATATAAATAGAATACCGAAATATAATCGTTTAAATATTATCTGAAATTTAAAAAATTCTGTTCAAAAAATTTTAAGATGAGAAAACTTCTCCTGAAACTAATTAAGCAAGATTTCTCGTAAGGGTAAATATATATAGTTTTTGGTTTTATCCAAATTGGGTAAACTGTTGTTCTGGGATAGAGGTTTTATTAAACTATCTGACACTTCAAGTCAAGCTAGATAGTTCTGGCACACTGTATGTAGATTTGATTGCTGCCTGTAGATGTAGATTGTAGATGCCTTAAGGGCACACACTTACAGTTTAACTGCAGGCCGTTATCTTATACCATTATCGTAAGGCCAAAATCTCAGACCACCACACATTAACAGTCCTCCGCCTGCAGGCAATTGTAAAGAACTACAGATCTGTGCCTTTATGCGCCACACACTGTGCGATGAGCGCTTGCAGACCGAGATCTGATGATTTTTAACTGCAGTCCGAGGGAAATAAACAAAATAAAGACGATTCACTCTACACAAATGCAGGCTGACTGGCTACTTTGTCCTTGAGGCACAGGCCTGACAGTCCACGGACTGTCGTCTCTCCTCCTATCCGATCCTCTCCTCTACCCTCCACACACCTACAGTTCACCTCCGACTGCAGTCCGTCATCTTAAGAAAAACTGACGAGTGTGTGGCCAAGCTCTGTGGACTGTCAGATCATTATCTTCAGTTAAACTGTTAGTGTGTGGGCCGCTTTAG
>KZ652070.1:151128-168539 GCA_001010745.2 Gerris buenoi
TTTTTTTTTTTTTTTTTTTTTTTTTTTTTTTTTTTTTTTTTTTTTTTTTTTTTTTTTTTTTTTTTTTTTTTTGCTTGCTTTTGAGGGGCAGCACTTAATTAAGTCGACCACTCAATACTTAGTAGTATTACAAACAGGAGTTCCACTATTGGCATAACAATACAAGGGGGTTCAGACCTGATATATAAAAATTTGGTTGTGCTACCAGCCAGTTAGAGATGTAGGGGGTAGGGGTTTCCCCCCCCCCCCCCCCCCTCCCCTCCACTCCAAAAAAAATTACTGTGCTACCGCAATAAAAATATTTTGATCAATAAGTTGTAGTTTCTTAAATGACAAATTAAAATATAATACATATAATTTTAGACTTACAGTACAGTGCTGTCAATTTTTAAAAAAAATAATTGTATACATGTGATATACTCTTAATTAAAACTATATTTAATTATACAAACTGATTTCTTAATAAAGAATTAAATAAACAGATAAATTAAGCTTTAAAAAACTATAGTTTATATAAATGTTAAATTTTACAAACAGTGTTGCTTCCTTTGTTTATTGAAACTAATTTTTTTTCCTTGTGATTTTTTCATAAGAATAAAATAAATTGAAATAATATCATGAAATATATTAATAAAATAATACAATTTCATATTATAAAAAACCAAAAGTTCCTTGTTTAACAGCATTATTAAGTCATTAATATCTTATTTGCTTTAAGAATTTTTTTCTTAGTAAAAATTTGGAACCATTTAAATTATCTGAGGTGCATTGATCTAGTTTGTTTTTATTTGTAATTACATATTTATTAGTTTATTTTTAAGCGTTGTTTCTGAAATATGTTCTTAAATGTTTAGTGTATTTAATGTAAATGTGTGTACTTTGTTTAATAAAATTGTCAATGAAACAAAAATTATTTTGTCTTTTTATTTATTTCTTTTACTTAATTCTTTAACTCTAGATCATCTATGGAGATCAACGTGAGACTCCACGTGAAATAGACTCACCTATTGCTGATTTCTTTTTATTAAAGTAATTTGGGGTATAGAAATTGTTAAAATTAACATTGACTAGAATTTCTTGTTTTTGGTAATGTTTTATTGGCCACCAAGATCATGCGACACCATTATTTTTTTTCTATCTTTGATGATGTTGCATAATTAGTTTATTCAAAAATTCTGGAAAACATTAAATGATCTGAAAACCAACGCTATTTGTGTTATTGGTGAAATTAGAAATTTATGTAAAAAAAAAAAAAAAAAAAAAAATTGGAGGTCTAATATTGACTTCTTATAACAAAACTCGAGGCGGTCTCCATCAATCAATTATTTTTAAATCATAATGTTCTCTTCAAAATGAAATATAAATGTGTTTTTTATTTCACTTAAAAAAAATCTTATTTGATGTCCTATTAAATTGATTTAATATGTGTTAGGCACTTGCTTTACAGCATTCACAACTTTATCAAGAACCATTTTATTAGGTACCTACTTAAGTTATATCATAATCCTGGGTGAACACCCAGCGTGTGTCCCTTTGCTGGGATTGGAAATGTAAAATCCAGACCTCCAATAAGCTACTGGACATTTTTTAAAGGATAATTAGAAACACTGTTAGTCTGTCGATTTGCCTAATCCCATAGTTTCCACCCATAAATTTTAAATGTACCATCACAGCCTTAAACTAGTTCCAAGGAGATATCTTCTTTAATTAGATTTGTTTAACCTAAATTTAAATTTTTTTAGAGCAAAATTATAATTAATATAATTTCTTAAGGGTCTTCCGCTCTTTGAGGTTAGAAAAATCATTAAAATGAAAATTTTATTGGTTCTAAGCAAGATATCAAAAATCTAATCACAGGCTTCATTCCTAATTTTAATTCTGCACAATTTGAGCCCTATTTCAACTTCCTATGATAAATAGTACAGGTGCCATTTCAATACAACGATAAAACTCATATTAAAATGGTGCCTGTATTATTTATCATAGAAAGTTGAAATAGGGCTCAAATTGTGCAGAATTAAAATTAGGAATGAAGCCTGTGATTAGATTTTTGATATCTTGCTTAGAACCAGTATAATTTTAATTTTACTGTTTTTCCTAACCTCAAAGGGCGGTAGAGCCTTAAGCATGTGTAAATTTAATTATAAAACGCATGGAAACTTCTTAATTCTCTTTAAGAAATCAGTTTTTTTATATTATCTATACAAACAGTTTATTTAGTTGGGGGAGGTTCCCTTGCCTTTGACAGTTATGTGCCTTGACAACTTGCCCCAGCACAATTCTGGGGAGAAAGGGCATTTTTTCTGTAATACTGCTTGTCTCTGCCCAGACAAGCCTGTTGACCTGGCAACACTATTTTAGCAAACTTCCCGACTTATCTACTCTCACTATAAGACTATACTATCTATCATATCAGATTAATTATCGAAGGTAATTTTCGTCTAAGGTAAGGCACCTCTTCTACTTACTTATTGAGCATTATAATATCATTAATTTAGAAAAAAAAATACAACTTATCGAGTTTTAAACAGTCAATAAATTCTAAGATTATTTAACGAGAGAATTTAATTTAACAAATATTCAAATAATTTGTTAATCACTTCTTAAAAACTAGGTTTTTGTGCGTAAAAAATTTGATGTTAAAATTGAATATTGTTTCTCACATCAGAATTTTTAAAAGAGAAAAATAATTAATTATTATAAATTTTCTTTCTTTTAAAGAATTATAACTTTTATGAGTTATTTACTAAAGTTTAGAAGTGAATTCATTCAACAGCATTAATGAGTCTCATTCGTGCTGATTTTAGTCACTTGTAAAATTTATAGTTTTTTAAATTACGTCATATTTTTTTTGTCATTCAATATAAATGGGTTTTCCAATTTACTCTGACTACAAAGTGAATAATACACACTTTGTTTAATTCCCTGTTAAATACTACACTACAACTCAAAATTTGCTTTAATGGAGTGGTTGGTATTGGTAAATGTATCTCCGTTTTAACCTAAATATTCTTAAAGGCCCCAGTCACATAAAAAGACATCATAAACTATCCCACGCCTGATAGTCAACATATCCTATATTGGACTTTGAAGTTGTAAAGGGGTAAATTTTGAGGCAGTGTTGCATGAACACTGTTTTTTTGGTAATTAGATACTACGATCAAGATTTATCTTTGTACTTTTTTTTCCATTTAAAATAGTGACAAATGAGCAACTTATTATTCAGTCTAAAAACAAAAATCTACAAATATATGACTTTTAATAAGTAGCTACTAGTAAGTCACTTTAACTTAACACAAATTCTTTTTATTGAGTAGTAAAAAATATGGTGACTAGTTTCATTCTAGAGTTTTTTTCGTTAACTCTCTGAGATCGTTCTTATATGGTTTAAAACTCAACCCGTGGTCATTCAATTGCCATTGAAAATATTTAACACACATGTAAAGTAGATTGTCGCAAAAGTATGATGAATATTTGACATTAGAATTATGTTTGAAATTAGTACGTTGAGTTTTAATTTGAAGTTGCTCCCTCTCTTTTTTTAACCCTCTAGGGAATGATTTAATGAAGGGCGGCCTAGCATATGGGCCACAGGCTAGTCAATGCTTAAAATCTCTTATTTAAGAGAATTTTAATCACTGAATACAGCCTTTTTTCCAAAATTCCTTTTTATCGACACCACGAACAAGTCCTAAATTGCAAATATACATAATAAATTACTAAGAAAATATAGTTGTTTTTAACAATGGTCACGCACATGCGTTGCTTAGAAATGTGAGCGCTTCGGCTGCATCTAATTCTTCCCTATGTCTGTATTTAATAGCAGATTTGGTTTCTACTTGTGTATAAATTTCAGGACGATTTACTATTTCAGATCGTGGCCATGTTTCTTGTTTAAAAGGCTCAGATTTTGGCCATTCTGTTTTTTGCAGTTCAGAACGCGCCCAGTCTTGTTTCTGTGGTAACGATCTAGACCAGATATCAGAACGGTGTTCAGGCTCAGATCTGTGGTAGTTAGATCTTGACCATAGAGTGTCAGATCGTGGCCAGTGTTTTCCTGTCCACTGTCCCCTGTATTTAGCCGCACTCTCGAGCCACCTCCCTAGAAGTCCTTCTCCTCGGTTGTTATTGAACTCTTGGCTGCCGTATTTCTTCCACCTAACAACTTCCTGGTGAGACATTTTGGACTCTCCTGAACCGCTAAAATATGAATGGTCCATGCCTGTTGACCTGTCCATTTTATCAGAGTTATCATCAGATTCTGAACAAAAGAAAAAATGATTATTTAAAAAATGAACATGATTATTTTTCATTAAAAATGAACATGATTATTTTTATCTCTCTTAAGGAGTTCTTTAAAATTCAAATACTTAACAAGAAGGCATTAGACTATGTTGGACTATGGTGGCTTGTATGAGCTTGTCCTATGTAATACAAGATAAGAGGAATCCTCATGATATGCTCATCAGTGAGAAACATGTCAAATAGTCAAATCCACCCCAGGATTCGATTCATCACTAGTGTTTAATCCTGTAGCAGTTAAAAAATAATTAGTAGTAGTCATTGCTATTACAATACTAGGCATCGCGTGGCTCTATCATTGAAGCGAGCGTATAGTAGTAAATACGTATTGAATATTGAAAAAATAGATAATCATGAATCATGATGAGTTGATAGATAACGCGTATAGTAGTAGTACAGCGACTGGTAGTAAGGGAACCACCCTGCATTCTTACTATTCCTATAACCACACATCGCCTTTTCAATTATTATAAAATGTATCACTTCATAACTCAAGTACTACTGCTTGTATCAAGTTGAAATTTTACATGCCTGTTTCAATTGATCTTTAAACGATGTATACGAAGTTTTGTTAAAATCGTTGCGTTAGGACGTAAGATATCAGTAAAAAGGTTGTTTTCTCTATTTTAAACGTTTAGGTCCGCTTTAATAGTTTTAGCGATCTTTATTAACTCATAGCGGTGTCGTTGTTGGTTTTACTAAAAAATGTTATTTAAAAAAAATGTTCGTCTCATCGAATAGGTGATGAGAGAATTTTTTCCCGTCCTGAAATTCCAATTTTAAATTTAGAGCTCATGTTTACGCGAGCATTGCGCACGAACTCTTGGACGGATCACGCTGTCCAACGAACTCGTCCTGAGCATTAGTAAAAGGAACATGTATACCAAATTTCAACTCAATCGGTCAACTTTTACTCAAGTTATCGTCGTACGTTTCAGACAGACAGACAGACAGACAAGATGCATATTTCGTTAAATGTAAGAAGCTCGCTGACGCTCGCTTCAATTAATTTGAATTATTTGGTCTTTGTTTAGATTTAAGTGCTTTTATTATTTCTCCTGGTTTGTCAAACCTGACCAGGCATTAACTCTTACTCATCACATTTCTTTTCTTTATAAATTGACTATCATTAATATCTTTGATATTTAAAAATATTATAATTATCTTTATATCTAATTTTGGTATGATGTAAGTAAAACATGAGTCGGAAATATGAACTAGTTTAAGGTTTGTTTTAACATTAGTTACCTAAGTTGAACTGATCTTCCCATATAGAGTCATTTGATGAGATGCTGAACTGTTCGACATTTCCTCTGGCATTGACATTGTATCCTTTAATTAGGTTACCCCATGTAATTTCCCTACCACGGGATGAGTTCTTCAACTTCCGCCTCCAGTTTGCAAACCAGTTGCAGATCTGAAATTAATCAAATTAAAGAGAAAACAATCACAAATTTATCAAATGTGTAAGTTTTCAAATCCTACTACTTTAAGGCATACAAAAAGCTAGAACACTGTTGGAATAAGTGAATCAAAGGGAGATAATTTTTAAAAATAAATTGCATGATTGAACTTTATTAAAAAATACTTTAGTAGTAGTAAAACTCAGTCTGAAAAATTGGTCAGAATATTTTTAAGTACTCCCCGTGATACTGCTGATCAAACTAAGTCAAAAATATGAGTGATGCAGTACCGACTTCAAGTTAAAAATAAATGAGTAGGTTAACTACGTGTAAAGGTAAAATCTGACCCTTCCAATATTTCCAATAACCGCGGCATCTGTCCCTACTTTACCCTATTCTGTTCATTAAAATCTTGTTAGATTAGAATAATAAAATGTGTTAGATGGTGATATCTACCTGTACATATGTGAGCCCTGTCTTGACTGCCAAATCCTTCTTCTCAGATCTACTGGGATAGGGGTTCTTCCTTCGCCTCACCAGCCAGTTCTTCAGGTACCTTTTGATCTCAGGAGTAAATAGCCTTTTGGTTTGATGACTATGGTGAAGCAGTCTTCGGCTAATTAACATTTAAACAAATTAATCAATTATATAGTGTTATCATCTTCAATTAATATTTTTTTAAAAAAAATTAAACATCCTGGTAGTTATACTAATAAAGATTATTTGTCCTAAACTGAATTAGTTTTTACAAAGTGTTTACAATGTAATATTGGCTCAAAAGTGTATACATATTTGATAAATGTAAAATATAATTGACCAAAGATTCAAAAAAAAAAAAATTTATAATATTAAATTTTTTTTTTTTTTACTTCATTGAATCCTCATTGTTTAATATAACTATATCTGCTAAAAAATGTCATATAAAAATTATTACTTGAGCCTTTCTCTCAAAAACTTTATTTATAAGTTTGCCCAAAAAAAGAAATCTTAAAAGTAATTAATATCTGTTGAAGTTAGTAGCCATTCAAAGCTGCCTTGTCATCCACATGGATCCCTAGTATACTTAAGTACTCTATACCTAATTTCGGCCACTTTGTCCATTGTTAATCTTACTCTTCAATAAAAGAAAGACTTGTTCTGAAAGAAACAGATAATACTTATAAGAAGGGCTGCCCAACCCCCCTTCCCCCAAGGCCAATGGCGCAAACCCCCAAAAACTTCCTGAATCACTTGGAATATTTAATAACTCTCTCCAATCTCTGAACAATACCATAAAATTGGATTACCCCCGAAATTTCTGATGGTGCAGCGTCATGAGCACCCCTGTGACCGCCATCTTGAATCACGATTGAGGATCAAATATNAATCTGATGGCACAGCTGCGAAAATTATAGGCTACTGCAGTGGAACTGCAACACAAGCGAATAAGGTGTAATCAATATAGTGAGCAATGAAAATCTAAGTGCCTTGGAATAGGATTGAACTAGTGACCTCAACCTTCATTTATTGATGTTCGTTCAGATGTAACTGTGTTGACTTAAAGCACCCTAACTACTTTGATCATAGTCTCAACCCTAACCAGCATGATCATTTACCCCACCGTAATTAATATAAATAATAAAATCTTAATTATTAGCCTTATACTAAATAGCAGTGCACCGGAGTAGCCAAGTGTTTAGTCTAGTTGGGACTCACGTGAAATAATAACCTAGGTCAAAACACAATAGTGAGTTCAAATCTTGAAGAGGTAAGTCATTTTTCACGCTGATGATCACGTTATTAGCAGATGAGTAAAATTATCTTTCCCCCATCCGATAATAACCTAATAATAATGTTTTGATTAGAACTTTTACAACTCAGCAGAAAAATAACTAATAATTGTGTCTAATTCTAATTAATTTAGGTTAGGCGAAATAAAAATAATTTTCTCTAAATCTATATCTTATATACTATTAGATGGCTTTTGAATGGTAATGAGGTTTCGTTTGTCAACATTTCTCAATATATAACCAAATAAATTGGTTGGGCGTGAAGTCTCACGTAAAAAGGGTTTCGTTGGTACTGTGAACATGAAATTAGTGTTGGGGGAGGGGCGAGGCGCATAATTTAATTTATTTTGACAAAATAACGCGAAAAATAAAACACTACCCACAAGTGTAATATATATTTGTAATCTGCTCTTCAATACCTTTCATTTGATACCTTTTTTCATATTTTTAGGAATAGCGGAGATATAGTTTTAGAGGGGGGGGGGGGGTACGCAAAATGTTGATGTTTTTGACAAAATGGCACGGAAAATTGAAAGATTTCCACAAGTGTTCTATATTTTTGTAATCTAATCTTCAATGCCTTTCATTTGATACCCCACTATAAATATTTAAAAAAATATTTTTTTCTTATTTATTCTTAGAGTAACAGCGAAAATGCGATTTAAGGGGGATGCCCGCAAAATGTTGATGTCTTTTGACAAAATGGTGCCGAAAATTAAGCACTTACCCTAAGTGGTATATATATTTGTAATCCACTCTTCAATACCTTTCATTTGATACCCACTCAAAATTTAAAAAAAAAAAAATTTCCCCCGTGACAGGAATTAGCCACCATCTTGGATTCTCAGTAAATCAGATCAAATTGCTAATCTTATTTTTTCTATGGCCCAGCATACCGCTAAAAATATTGCATATTTTTAGTAACAGCGGAAATACGATTTTAGGGGGGTGGGAGAACGCAAAATTTCGATGATTTTTGACAAAATGGCACGGAAAATTAAACGATTTCCATAAATGTTATATATTTTTGTAATTTACTCTTCAACTTATTTGATACCCCACTCAAAATTGTAAAAAAAAAAAAAAAATTTCTCGTGACTTGAATTATCTGCCATTTTGAATTTGAACAGCTGATAATTTTGAGTTCGCTATATTTTTCCTGTGTGCGCATCAAAACGATCTTTAATACTGGAAAGTGTCAGGTTTTTATCTCTTTTGGTTCAAAAGTTATTGGGACCGTGCAGAGTGACAGACAAACACAGGAGCGAAACTATAAGGGTTTTTTTTGGAAAACCAAAAAAAAACCTAATAAAAAAGATAATATCATAATAATCATTAAAAAGAAAAATTTTGAGAAAAAAAGGTACCTGAGTTTTCTATTCCTGAGACTCCTGGAGGAGCTGTGAGTGATGTCATCATCTAGCAAGTGATGGTGCCTCCCTCCCATACCTGTAAAATTACAGCTAGGTTTTATCAATTTTATTTTATCATCAGCAAATTATTTATAATTGCATAGTTTAGATCAATATTAATGTGCTGAAGAGGAGCTATAAACAAAAGAGGACTCACAACTTGAACAGAATTCCTTTAAAAATATAAAATTGTTTATAACAAAAATAGAGTAGAGGGGTAACTTTAAATAATAATAAAAATAATTAGTTACAAAAATAGCTAAACGTAGAACAAGAGTTATATAAATCTTTTCGATTTTTTATTTTGTATAGTTATAGAAATTTAAAGTTAAAATAGTGTACACTAATATTTCCAGCTGTTCAACCTTCATCATTCTAATTAAAAGAATACGTAAAATATATAAAAATAATAATTTTTTAACAACACAACATTACATGTAATCAGGTAACACAGTAATCATGTAATATTAAACATTTTTTTTTTTTCTTTACAAAACTAATACATAATTAATAAATTAAATATGTTTAGCTAATTTAATGTATTTCTTTAAAAAAATTAGCTTATTTAATTTTAATTAATGTATGGAGACGAGAAAATAAAGTCCAGTTTATTAATTTTATCTCTGTGATAAGCTGAATTCTTTTTTAATATATTTTTATTTATAGATTTTAAATGGTTTTTATTTTATTTTTCTTCTGAGGCAAATTTTACTCTTCGGGTTCCTATATCTTTTAACAATGGAGACATATAGCGAAGAAAAAAAAAATTATTTATAGATTCATAATGTTTTAATGTATTTTGGTCTATATTTAGTTATTATCATATATATTTGGGTCAGTGCTGACGAAATTTAAAAATAATAAAATAATATTTTTTCTTTGTGGTTATAGGCAAAATATTAGTAAATATTTTATTGTTTCCATATATTTTTAAGTAATTTGGCATTGATGTACACTAGAGAACTAAATATTTCAAGTAGAATTAAAATTAAGAAGGGAACGAACACCTCCCCCTACCCCACCTACCTCGCACCTGACAAGGTCTTGTTTTAACCGCTGTAAAGGATCTAAATTTGCTTATCCAAAACGAATTCAACAATATATAAAATCAAATTACATTGTTAAATATATTAAATTAAATATCCAACAAAAATCAAATGGATCCGATTACAATCTGGCTATTTAATCACGAAACATTTGTCATGTTTTTTCGTCTTTCTAAAGATTCGAGAACTGCGATTAGATCGGTGTTTTTTCCTCTTACTAGAACAGACTTACATTTTGTTTTTTGCTCTTTTTAAGTTTTACGTTTATTTATTTGAAACAAACTTAATATTATTATGCAGTATTTATTTTGTGCTTTTTTCTGATTTGAATATATGAGAAATATTAGTATGCAGTAAAGAATAAAAAATGAAGATCGTATGCTAAAAATATAATTTTCATATAAAAATGATACACTCTCTTAAATTTACGTAAAAAAAGAAATCGCATTAGAAATAATACATTTTTATGGTTTATAAATGATGATGTTTTTTAAAATGTTTTAAAGTGCGATTTATAAATACGGTACATACCTGAAGGTGGGTGATCGCAGTGGACTTACGGCGCGGGCTGCCCGAAATGATGTTACACTCACATATGACTGGTACTATTTTTGGTTTGCGCTCTGAGTTGTTGTCGGTGTGCGAGCTTGACACCTCGTTGTTGAATACACACACACGGTTGAGCGTGATGTGACACAATATGGCGGCCAGTACGGCCATGCGGCTAGTTCCCTCCGTGTGGTTTTGGAACCGACCATCTTTCTTCGAGCCCCGTGCCAATTTTCGTTTCTAATTTTCTTTTCTTATATTAAATCTACCCTCCCCCCCCCCTTCTCATTGTCTCTCCCCTCTCTATCGTACATTCGCATCTTATCTCTTGTAACGTCTTATCAAGAAAAAAAACATCGATGTTTTCAACGTTGTTTCTTATTGTAACTCTGAAAATCATCGAATTATTGAAAAACGCTAAACGTAAATAAGAATTTAAAAAGGAAAATTTTGCATTTGCATCAATTAAATTTTAAATTGATGATGACTAACTTAAGTGGTCGAACTCGGACTCGGGCATGCCAAAACATTACTAGTAGGTAGGGGAGAGTGGGGCATGTTGTCACAAATTTAACAATTTATTTTTTCTAATTTTTTCTATTCGGTACATTTTTAATTTCTAAGTACTATTGTTTATTTTAAACTTTCAGCAACATATGGCACAAATTTCATCTATCTAGCATTAGTAGAAGTATTTTTATTTTATTTTTTAAAATAAAAGTTTTTTGTGACAACATGCCCCATCAAGGGGTAGGTTGTCACTTGGTATGGGGTAAGTTGTCACAAGATATAAATTTATCACAACCACTTTAATTTAACAAAATTTAAATACCTTACAAGCTACAAAATTAGGCTAGTTAAAATAATAATTATTATTATTTATGGGGCTATAAGTCTAGTACAGGTAAAATATTTTTCTGATAGTAATCATTTATGTTAATTTTACTGCAGTACCAAACCAATGCAAGGTTCTGTAATTTATTAAAAAAGCTTCCGCTGCGTAACTAGTGGACCAGCCTCTAAATTTTAGAACCCTAACCGCTTCCATAAGCATGAGAACTGAGCACTCCTGGACCATACCGTTTTCTAGTGGTATTTGCCTTGTAATTGCTCACCAATTTGCCTAGAACAGACCAGCTTTGCTGAAATCGTTATTTCGTGTCTATACCCAGCACCTAGCTAAGAGTATATTAAGGGAATCAAACCTGCGTTTTTAAGTATAAGGGTGGAAAGGGTCTGTTAAAAATAAATGTTTATTTATTGTATTAAAAATAAAAGGGAAAAGTGTATCATTTGTTTGATTTTTTTTTTTTATCAATAGTTAACATATATGTTTAACTCATATTTCCTTATTTATTCCTCTTCGCTTTCCATTTCTATTTAAGTATAGAAGAATAATCTTATGTAAATATAGCATTGGGGCAAGTAGTCACAAAAGGTATTGGATTTGTATGTGAATACTTGCCCCTTTTACTTTGTGACAACTAGCCCCAACGCGCCATTTTTAATTATAGTGAAATATTTTTTTCCTGCTGCTATAATATTGATTTAACGGTTTAGAAAAAAAAACTAAAGCTACTAAGTAACAATAATCATCAAATATAGCACCCTAGATAAAAAATACAAAACAGAAAACATAATTTAAAAACACAATAAATTGGTAAGGCGTGAATTCTCACGTAAAAAGGGTTTCGTCGGTATTGTGAAACAAAATTGGTAAGGGGAAGGAGGGGGGGGGGAACGAAAAATTTCGATGTTTTTTAACAAAATGGCGCCGAAAATGAAACACTAACCCTAAGTGGTATATATATTTGTAATCTACTCTTCAATACCTTTCATTTGATACCCCACTTAAAATTTTAAAAAAATATTTTTTTCTCGCGATGTGAATTATCCGCCATTTTGAATTTGAACAGCTGATTATTTTGAGTTCTCTATATTTTTCCTGTGTGCGCGTCGAATCGATCTTTAATACTGGTAAGTTTCACGCTTTTATCTCTTTTGGTTCAAAAGTTATTGGAACCGTACAGAGTGACAGACGGACACAGGAACGAAACTATAAGGGTTTCTTTTTTTTTTGGTTTTACCAACGAAACCCTAAAAAAGCAGTGAGTGATTAGCCTAAAAATTATAAATGCCATAGATGACAAACTGTTTGCTACAGTAACACCATTTTTCGTAACGTTTGTCTAGATAATAAAGGTTATCCTTCAGTAGCCACGAGAGTTTTCCCCTGTCACTCTAACCCCTTCAAATTGACCCTGTGACAACCTACCCCTGTGACTTCTTGCCCCACTCTCCCTTACCTACTGTTTCTATAACGTTGGATTGGATAATAAGTCAACACCTATTATTATAAGTTATAAACTTATAATAATTATTCAAGATCATAAAAAACCAGGTTAAAAAGGTATTTTATGTATGAAAACCGTAATTTCAGACACGGTCTTAACTTTTTTATTCTTCTGAGCTTACCGAAAGAATCAGATGAGTTATTGTGATCATTCTGAAGAATATTTCGCTTTATGTGTCTAATTCTAGAAATCTGTTTAAAATGGGTCTAATATAACTTTTAACCTCCTGTGCCCCTTGCATTTTATGCACATTATTTCTTTTATTAACGCATATTTATTTAAAAGTCTTATCCGATTTTGAATAAACTCTAATGATTTGTTGAAAGTATAGCTAATAGGTAATTAGTAGAGAGTATAGCTAATTCATGTTATTTGCAACCGTATGCACACATTCAATATATTCAATAGAAATGTAGAGGTTCTTTTCCAACTGCCCCCCACCCCACACGCGTCTCTGATGTCCCAGGTTAATCCTAGCCTTTTCCCAAGTACATAGCTTCCAAACTTCAGAGAGTTCGTTTGGTTTTTTTTTTTTTTTTTTTTTTTTTTACTTTGCCCGTATACTATATTAATAATTCAATCTCTATACTAACAGACATCAATTCTTGTTGAAAAATCATACTCAGACCTGCAATAAACATTAATAAGGTGTAAGGTGGTACGTGACAGTCAGTAACCATCGCCAGTCAGTGACCTCCGACCACCGCAGGGCCCGCCGGCCTGCGTAGATATATATGCCGGATATCTGCGTATATCCGGCATATATCTTTTGAAGTTACAGTTTTATCATAAGTGATAACAACCATTGGGGTGTCTCGGCATTCTTAATGCCTTCTTTTAGTTTTAGTTGGACTACATTGACGTCTTATTTATTTATAAATTGTCTGTACCATTTACACACCTCTTTTACAATGTTATAGTGTGATGAAAATTTATTTAACTAGGCAGCAAAATGGAATTTTTCTGACGAATGATTAAGTTAGCCTCCGAGCCGGAGGCGAGGTCAGCCTATGGAAATTAACTGCCGAGGCAGGTAACTTATTCGATGCTGCCTTGTTGCATACCTACAATATTTTTCCTAATAGCGGAAGAAAAACAATTTCCTATAAATAATTTTTATTTCATAATATTTACTTACTTATCAAATACTACTATTGAACTATTTAAATTAAAAAAACAAAAATAAAACAAGCAAAAATATCAAAATTACAATTATAAAAAATGAATTGACAGAAATACAGTAAATCAAAACAAAATGATGATAATAGACGAGCTGCAGTGTTGCCTCTAATTTAATTATTTAAGATTATTTTAAGACCTACTATATATTTCTATAATATTTTTATTTTTATTTCTATTTTATCTTTTTACTCCATTCTATTTTATAAATATAATCTATTATAAGTACTTATAAACCTTATTTTTATAAATTTGAAATATTTTTAAGGTAAATTGTTAAAATAATTTAGGTTAAAGATTATATAAAACAAGAGGTTGTTTTGTTTATTTATTTGAAGCGGGGAATGTGGGCGTGGATTAGCCTGGAAAAATCCTCAGCAAAACACGATTTTGCCGCCTAGGCAGCAAAATAGCATTTTGCTGCTTATTGTAAAGTTTTCTTGAAACTTCATAGTCCAGGGAAATAAGACTTCCTCTGCGGAATGAGAGAAAGCAAGCTGTATTTTTGCATAGACCTTCGCTTTGATGTTCTAATGAAGCACCAAAAAGTCTCATATGCTCACCCTTGTGCGTCTCGAGATATCGAAGGGCAAAGGTGTGGAAAATCATTTTTTTGCGAAACTCTCGCTTCCGGTTAGTCTGTGGTCTTAAGAAGTTATATCAAAACTTATGTAAAACACTATTCCCAACAAGTTTGGATATAACATTTTTTTTCGTACGATCAACCGTTTTTGAGATATAGCGTGAAGAAGCGGAAGCGCGCATGTTTACTTTTCCATAGAAAGAGAAAGTATTGTGATGGTACAAAGATTCGATTTTGAGATTTTGTGAAAATACACGTTTAGAGTCCAAAAAAGAGGTTTTTAAGGAATGTCTGTTCGTTGTCAGTCTGTCGTTTGTCTGGAGTCTGAGCAGACGCGTGGAGCCTAAACTACTGGGCCGATTTTGACGAAATTAGCATACATGTTCAGAAAATTTATATTTTGTAGCGAAATCAAGAAATTAATTTTAGCTCCAAATTTGGGGGCGCTACCCCCCGAAAACTCTGAAAAAACATGAAAACTGTTCTGACGATTTCGATTAAAAAATTCTAATATGTAGTCTATTTATTAATTGAAATGTGTGCGGTCCTCTCTACTTTATATCGTCCTACAATATATACATATATATAATAAATATAGTATTTGTGATATATGTTTATTGACACCAGTGGCTATCCGAGGTCATAAGTTCTGGGGGGTGGGGGAGGCAAAGCCCCCATGTTTTTAGGGTTTAGTATCAGGAAGCAACACACTTGTATATTATGTTTTTGCAGTTCCTTCCCAGTGCCACTGGGAAGGGTAGTCCTATAGTCCTATCCAATTGGTTCGTTCAGCCTATAAACAATTATATTCATACAATAATTTTTTAACTGCCATTGATCTAGGAAGCTTGACTAGGAAGCTCTATTGTAAATTGTAAGTATTAAGTATAATTGAAGGTTTGTTTAAAGAGTCTCCTATAATACTTACCATATCATCACAAAAAAAGTATTGGTCTTTAAATTATGATAATTTTAACAAAGTTGCACTTTGCAGAAGCGAGGTGTGCATATAAGGACAATATTATTATAATTTGCACCTTATGGTTCTTTTAGGTGCCATTTTGGAAACGCGATTTATAAATTTGTGATCTACAATTCAATACTTTTAAAATGACAAGGAGGTCTTAAAAAGTTATTACAAAATTTACTTAGGACAGTATTCTCAACAAGTTTGGTTATATATACATTTTTGACGAACGATCAACAGTATTCGAGATATAGCGTGAAGAAGTGGGAGCGCACATGTTTGCTTTCTCATTGAAAGAGGAAGTATTGTGATAGAACAAAAATACGATTTTGAGATTTTATGAATTTACACGTTTAGGAGTCCACTGAGTCCAAGAAAGCGGTTTTTAAAAAAGGTCTGTACGTCGTCAGTCTGCCATTTGTCTGGTGTCCGAGCAGACGCGTAAAGCCCAAACTACTGGGCCGATTTTGGCGAAATTTGTCATACATGTACAGAAAAAGCATACTCCGAGGCGAAATCAAGAAATTAATTTTAGCTCCAAATTTAGGGGCGCTACCCCCCAAAAACCCTGAAAAAACGTGAAAAAAAATTATTTCTCGAAAACGGATCTGACAGTTTTGATTAATAAATTCTAAAACGTAGTCCATTAAATTACGAATCTAACGATATATTTCGATTTCCCGGAAAAAAAACTAGTTCCTGAGAAAATAGCTTTAAACGTGGATACGAAGACAGGCCAGGTTCGATTCCCCGCCGAGGAGAAGTTATTTTTATGATATACCTATGAAAACATGGAAACTAATAAATTATGGAAAACATTGGGTTACGTAATTAAAAATTGGTCTTCGAGAAAGTTATAATATATATGTCGTTTTCCCGGTAATAATCTAGTTCCTGGCAAAATAGCTTTTTTTATCAAGTTTCCTCAAGTCGTCCTTCCAAAATATAATGATGAAGTCGAGAACGAAGAAGAGGAAACCATAAGGCACGCCGGCAATTGCGAAAAACGTGTACCACTTATATAAATAAACAAACTTTTATTCGAAATAATAATGGGGATTCAATTTTCTAGTAGTATTTAGGAACACAGCAGAGTTCCGCCCCGCCAAGTCAAAAAGTGAAAATTTCACAAAAGCTGCAAGTGTATATATACCGTAGGTGACAAACTAGGGTTTTTGAGGGTCTGCAGCGTGAAATACATACAAGCTACCTAAATATTTTTGTAATATCTTTGAAGGCCGTGTCCTGTAGATCAAAAATAGATAAGTAGAGAAAAATAGGTTTGAAAAAGGTAGTTTTGATGACTTCTTCTTACTCTTCCTTCATTTTATGTTGACGCACCTAGAGCCTAAACTACTGAACCGATTTGATTGAATGAGGGCTTTTTGGATTCGTCTAGAACCCTAGTGCATTCCTAGATAAAAGAAAATGAGATAGCTCATTCCTACGCTGAACGCGGAGCAAGAAACCAAGCTAGCGAGCAGTCATTTTAACATTTTAACGTTGATCCACCTACAGTAAGGTGGGCTCTTAACAGTTTAGATTTAGAGAATCATTCATAGGAACCCTAACCGTACAAAAAGTCATGAAATACATAAATTACAGTATACGTAACCCAACAAAACACAAAACAGTTAACACCTCATATCACGATCCCGACTCACGCCTCTTAAGTTAATGGGGCGATTTTTAATAGTTCTCACGACATTAACAACATTATTACATTCCTACAATATATTTAATGTATTTTGAGTTTTATTCAAATAAAACTGCGCGAATTTTTAACATTATTTTTATTCACGCACGAAACTTAAATTTTCACACATCGACGGTTTTATACTGTTCTA
>KZ652070.1:176591-194719 GCA_001010745.2 Gerris buenoi
ATTTTTGAATTAAAATTTCATCTTCTGGGGTTCAGCCCTGCTTGGATAGAAACTAATTTATGTCATAATTTAAGTTTCGGAAAATTAAGTATGTCTAGGAAATTTACATAATAGTTATTTTTTCCACTAGTAAAGTGCTTCTTCTCTAGGAGATACGACAAAATGTTATTAGAAAAAGTTGTTCAGAAATAAAAACTGAGTAAGAATACAAAATTTGAAAACGCTCCGCCTACTTTGATATATTGCATTATTTACCACTCCAAAGTATGCCAATTGTGCTGTTAAAAATAGTTAAAAATAATAATTTTAGTGGTGTTTTCTGTGCAATAAAATTGTCTCTAACTACCACTATGAATATTATTGTTAGTAAAAAATTAGATTTAATCATGAATTATTTGTTTTGTTAATGTTATTATTCTTATTTGTTATAATAAATATGTATTTAAATTTCTTAATAGACAATGAAAGTAAATGATCATTGAAAGTAAACTAAAATTGTTTTGCACTTGCATAATTTATCAATTTTGTATGAACTTTTCCTCACGGAATTTTTTAATATCTTCAACAATTCAAAAAACGGCAAATGATGCAATTAATTTAAAGTACCTTTAAACTTACACCCCCCTTGTCGTGGTACCCGGTGCGGGCCGCCTCCCCCCCCCCCCCCCCCCCCCCCCCCCCCCCCCCCCCCCCCCCCCCCCCCCCCCCCCCCCCCCCCCCCCCCCCCCCCCCCCCCCCCCCCCCCCCCCCCCCCCCCCCCCCCCCCCCCCCCCCCCCCCCCCCCCCCCCCCCCCCCCCCCCCCCCCCCCCCCCCCCCCCCCCCCCCCCCCCCCCCCCCCCCCCCCCCCCCCCCCCCCCCCCCCCCCCCCCCCCCCCCCCCCCCCCCCCCCCCCCCCCCCCCCCCCCCCCCCCCCCCCCCCCCCCCCCCCCCCCCCCCCCCCCCCCCCCCCCCCCCCCCCCCCCCCCCCCCCCCCCCCCCCCCCCCCCCCCCCCCCCCCCCCCCCCCCCCCCCCCCCCCCCCCCCCCCCCCCCCCCCCCCCCCCCCCCCCCCCCCCCCCCCCCCCCCCCCCCCCCCCCCCCCCCCCCCCCCCCCCCCCCCCCCCCCCCCCCCCCCCCCCCCCCCCCCCCCCCCCCCCCCCCCCCCCCCCCCCCCCCCCCCCCCCCCCCCCCCCCCCCCCCCCCCCCCCCCCCCCCCCCCCCCCCCCCCCCCCCCCCCCCCCCCCCCCCCCCCCCCCCCCCCCCCCCCCCCCCCCCCCCCCCCCCCCCCCCCCCCCCCCCCCCCCCCCCCCCCCCCCCCCCCCCCCCCCCCCCCCCCCCCCCCCCCCCCCCCCCCCCCCCCCCCCCCCCCCCCCCCCCCCCCCCCCCCCCCCCCCCCCCCCCCCCCCCCCCCCCCCCCCCCCCCCCCCCCCCCCCCCCCCCCCCCCCCCCCCCCCCCCCCCCCCCCCCCCCCCCCCCCCCCCCCCCCCCCCCCCCCCCCCCCCCCCCCCCCCCCCCCCCCCCCCCCCCCCCCCCCCCCCCCCCCCCCCCCCCCCCCCCCCCCCCCCCCCCCCCCCCCCCCCCCCCCCCCCCCCCCCCCCCCCCCCCCCCCCCCCCCCCCCCCCCCCCCCCCCCCCCCCCCCCCCCCCCCCCCCCCCCCCCCCCCCCCCCCCCCCCCCCCCCCCCCCCCCCCCCCCCCCCCCCCCCCCCCCCCCCCCCCCCCCCCCCCCCCCCCCCCCCCCCCCCCCCCCCCCCCCCCCCCCCCCCCCCCCCCCCCCCCCCCCCCCCCCCCCCCCCCCCCCCCCCCCCCCCCCCCCCCCCCCCCCCCCCCCCCCCCCCCCCCCCCCCCCCCCCCCCCCCCCCCCCCCCCCCCCCCCCCCCCCCCCCCCCCCCCCCCCCCCCCCCCCCCCCCCCCCCCCCCCCCCCCCCCCCCCCCCCCCCCCCCCCCCCCCCCCCCCCCCCCCCCCCCCCCCCCCCCCCCCCCCCCCCCCCCCCCCCCCCCCCCCCCCCCCCCCCCCCCCCCCCCCCCCCCCCCCCCCCCCCCCCCCCCCCCCCCCCCCCCCCCCCCCCCCCCCCCCCCCCCCCCCCCCCCCCCCCCCCCCCCCCCCCCCCCCCCCCCCCCCCCCCCCCCCCCCCCCCCCCCCCCCCCCCCCCCCCCCCCCCCCCCCCCCCCCCCCCCCCCCCCCCCCCCCCCCCCCCCCCCCCCCCCCCCCCCCCCCCCCCCCCCCCCCCCCCCCCCCCCCCCCCCCCCCCCCCCCCCCCCCCCCCCCCCCCCCCCCCCCCCCCCCCCCCCCCCCCCCCCCCCCCCCCCCCCCCCCCCCCCCCCCCCCCCCCCCCCCCCCCCCCCCCCCCCCCCCCCCCCCCCCCCCCCCCCCCCCCCCCCCCCCCCCCCCCCCCCCCCCCCCCCCCCCCCCCCCCCCCCCCCCCCCCCCCCCCCCCCCCCCCCCCCCCCCCCCCCCCCCCCCCCCCCCCCCCCCCCCCCCCCCCCCCCCCCCCCCCCCCCCCCCCCCCCCCCCCCCCCCCCCCCCCCCCCCCCCCCCCCCCCCCCCCCCCCCCCCCCCCCCCCCCCCCCCCCCCCCCCCCCCCCCCCCCCCCCCCCCCCCCCCCCCCCCCCCCCCCCCCCCCCCCCCCCCCCCCCCCCCCCCCCCCCCCCCCCCCCCCCCCCCCCCCCCCCCCCCCCCCCCCCCCCCCCCCCCCCCCCCCCCCCCCCCCCCCCCCCCCCCCCCCCCCCCCCCCCCCCCCCCCCCCCCCCCCCCCCCCCCCCCCCCCCCCCCCCCCCCCCCCCCCCCCCCCCCCCCCCCCCCCCCCCCCCCCCCCCCCCCCCCCCCCCCCCCCCCCCCCCCCCCCCCCCCCCCCCCCCCCCCCCCCCCCCCCCCCCCCCCCCCCCCCCCCCCCCCCCCCCCCCCCCCCCCCCCCCCCCCCCCCCCCCCCCCCCCCCCCCCCCCCCCCCCCCCCCCCCCCCCCCCCCCCCCCCCCCCCCCCCCCCCCCCCCCCCCCCCCCCCCCCCCCCCCCCCCCCCCCCCCCCCCCCCCCCCCCCCCCCCCCCCCCCCCCCCCCCCCCCCCCCCCCCCCCCCCCCCCCCCCCCCCCCCCCCCCCCCCCCCCCCCCCCCCCCCCCCCCCCCCCCCCCCCCCCCCCCCCCCCCCCCCCCCCCCCCCCCCCCCCCCCCCCCCCCCCCCCCCCCCCCCCCCCCCCCCCCCCCCCCCCCCCCCCCCCCCCCCCCCCCCCCCCCCCCCCCCCCCCCCCCCCCCCCCCCCCCCCCCCCCCCCCCCCCCCCCCCCCCCCCCCCCCCCCCCCCCCCCCCCCCCCCCCCCCCCCCCCCCCCCCCCCCCCCCCCCCCCCCCCCCCCCCCCCCCCCCCCCCCCCCCCCCCCCCCCCCCCCCCCCCCCCCCCCCCCCCCCCCCCCCCCCCCCCCCCCCCCCCCCCCCCCCCCCCCCCCCCCCCCCCCCCCCCCCCCCCCCCCCCCCCCCCCCCCCCCCCCCCCCCCCCCCCCCCCCCCCCCCCCCCCCCCCCCCCCCCCCCCCCCCCCCCCCCCCCCCCCCCCCCCCCCCCCCCCCCCCCCCCCCCCCCCCCCCCCCCCCCCCCCCCCCCCCCCCCCCCCCCCCCCCCCCCCCCCCCCCCCCCCCCCCCCCCCCCCCCCCCCCCCCCCCCCCCCCCCCCCCCCCCCCCCCCCCCCCCCCCCCCCCCCCCCCCCCCCCCCCCCCCCCCCCCCCCCCCCCCCCCCCCCCCCCCCCCCCCCCCCCCCCCCCCCCCCCCCCCCCCCCCCCCCCCCCCCCCCCCCCCCCCCCCCCCCCCCCCCCCCCCCCCCCCCCCCCCCCCCCCCCCCCCCCCCCCCCCCCCCCCCCCCCCCCCCCCCCCCCCCCCCCCCCCCCCCCCCCCCCCCCCCCCCCCCCCCCCCCCCCCCCCCCCCCCCCCCCCCCCCCCCCCCCCCCCCCCCCCCCCCCCCCCCCCCCCCCCCCCCCCCCCCCCCCCCCCCCCCCCCCCCCCCCCCCCCCCCCCCCCCCCCCCCCCCCCCCCCCCCCCCCCCCCCCCCCCCCCCCCCCCCCCCCCCCCCCCCCCCCCCCCCCCCCCCCCCCCCCCCCCCCCCCCCCCCCCCCCCCCCCCCCCCCCCCCCCCCCCCCCCCCCCCCCCCCCCCCCCCCCCCCCCCCCCCCCCCCCCCCCCCCCCCCCCCCCCCCCCCCCCCCCCCCCCCCCCCCCCCCCCCCCCCCCCCCCCCCCCCCCCCCCCCCCCCCCCCCCCCCCCCCCCCCCCCCCCCCCCCCCCCCCCCCCCCCCCCCCCCCCCCCCCCCCCCCCCCCCCCCCCCCCCCCCCCCCCCCCCCCCCCCCCCCCCCCCCCCCCCCCCCCCCCCCCCCCCCCCCCCCCCCCCCCCCCCCCCCCCCCCCCCCCCCCCCCCCCCCCCCCCCCCCCCCCCCCCCCCCCCCCCCCCCCCCCCCCCCCCCCCCCCCCCCCCCCCCCCCCCCCCCCCCCCCCCCCCCCCCCCCCCCCCCCCCCCCCCCCCCCCCCCCCCCCCCCCCCCCCCCCCCCCCCCCCCCCCCCCCCCCCCCCCCCCCCCCCCCCCCCCCCCCCCCCCCCCCCCCCCCCCCCCCCCCCCCCCCCCCCCCCCCCCCCCCCCCCCCCCCCCCCCCCCCCCCCCCCCCCCCCCCCCCCCCCCCCCCCCCCCCCCCCCCCCCCCCCCCCCCCCCCCCCCCCCCCCCCCCCCCCCCCCCCCCCCCCCCCCCCCCCCCCCCCCCCCCCCCCCCCCCCCCCCCCCCCCCCCCCCCCCCCCCCCCCCCCCCCCCCCCCCCCCCCCCCCCCCCCCCCCCCCCCCCCCCCCCCCCCCCCCCCCCCCCCCCCCCCCCCCCCCCCCCCCCCCCCCCCCCCCCCCCCCCCCCCCCCCCCCCCCCCCCCCCCCCCCCCCCCCCCCCCCCCCCCCCCCCCCCCCCCCCCCCCCCCCCCCCCCCCCCCCCCCCCCCCCCCCCCCCCCCCCCCCCCCCCCCCCCCCCCCCCCCCCCCCCCCCCCCCCCCCCCCCCCCCCCCCCCCCCCCCCCCCCCCCCCCCCCCCCCCCCCCCCCCCCCCCCCCCCCCCCCCCCCCCCCCCCCCCCCCCCCCCCCCCCCCCCCCCCCCCCCCCCCCCCCCCCCCCCCCCCCCCCCCCCCCCCCCCCCCCCCCCCCCCCCCCCCCCCCCCCCCCCCCCCCCCCCCCCCCCCCCCCCCCCCCCCCCCCCCCCCCCCCCCCCCCCCCCCCCCCCCCCCCCCCCCCCCCCCCCCCCCCCCCCCCCCCCCCCCCCCCCCCCCCCCCCCCCCCCCCCCCCCCCCCCCCCCCCCCCCCCCCCCCCCCCCCCCCCCCCCCCCCCCCCCCCCCCCCCCCCCCCCCCCCCCCCCCCCCCCCCCCCCCCCCCCCCCCCCCCCCCCCCCCCCCCCCCCCCCCCCCCCCCCCCCCCCCCCCCCCCCCCCCCCCCCCCCCCCCCCCCCCCCCCCCCCCCCCCCCCCCCCCCCCCCCCCCCCCCCCCCCCCCNTGCAAAGAAAGTGGTAGTTGCATGGGGTCATTCCTTGAAAGCATAATAATTTGTATATTACTCATTTCTTTTTTATTTGCTTTTTGATAATGGGAAAGATTTACAGTAATGATCATCGTGGCATCGAGAAGAGCCTTTTACAACACTATTAAAGGCTTTCCTCTCTAATATGTGCCTGCATATTGTTAGTACAAGTTGTCTAGAACTAAGACTATGAGGTGAACAACTATCTTTAAAAGTATTTATGTTGTTAGTGATGGGTCAGGAGAAAGTGCCAACATCACTTGGCGGGACAGAAAGTTGATTTCATAACTTTTTTGGACCACCGACTTGGCGGGTTTTTTTTTTTTTTACCACTCAAGTGGTTTTTGGTCAGATAACAACTACTATAAGAAAAATGCATTTATAGTTATACCACAGTACCTTGGTATGATACACAGAAATACCTCTACTAAAAAATCCGAGACAACTCAGACAAACTTTCTCAAAGACGGGTTCATAATGACGTAACCAAGTTTATTATTTTTCATGTTTTTATAGGGATATTTAATTATTATTTAATATTTGTTCAAATTTTATCATAAAAACAACTTTTCCTTGTCGGGGAATCGAACCCGGCCTGTCTCTGTATCCACGTTTAAAGCTATTTTCTCAGGATCTAGATTTTTGCCGGGAAAGCGACATACATTGTTAGATTCGTAATTAAATGGACTACATTTTAGAATTGTTTAATCGAAATCTTCGGGGTATGCTTTTTCTGTACATGTATGCCAAATTTCGCCAAAATCGGCCCAGTATTCTGGGCTTTACGCGTCTGCTCAGACACCAGACCGGTGTACAGACCTTTTTTTAAAAACCACTTTCTTGGACTCAGTGGACTCCTAAAACGTGTAAATTCATAAAAACTCAAAATAGTATTTTTGTTCCATCACAATACTTTCTCTTTCAATGGGAGAGTAAACATGCGCGCTCCCGCTTCTTCACGATATACCTCGAAAACGGTTGACCGTTCGAAAAAAATGTATATAACCAAACTTGTTAATATACTAGTAGATACTGTTTTAAGTAAATTTTGTAATAACTATTTAAGACCTCAGACTAACCGAAAGCGAGATTTTCACAAAAAACTGATTTTCATGACCTTTGCCCTTCGATATCTAGAGACGCACAAGGATGAGCATCTTAGATTTTTTAGTGCTTCATTAGAACACCAAAACGAAGGTCTGTGCAAAAATTCAGCTGGCTTTCTCTCATTCCGCAGATGGGTGATGGGTGTTTTATTTACCTTATTCCCCTGGATTATTAATATATTTTTATTGTTACATAATTTCGTATTTTGGTAAAAGTAGGTTATATTATTTTTTATGCATTTTCAATTATTCTATTTTATACTACCTTCAATTTTTAGGGTTCGTAGGCAAAAGCCAAGGACCCTTATATTTTGCGCGTGTGTCTGTCTGTCCTTCCGTCCGTCGCATGCTCTCACGGCTACACCTTTCGTCTAATGACTTTGAATGCCTATCCCCACCCCTAGGATCGCCACTGATTGAAACATCATAATTAATAATTAATAATTGGTTGAATTTTATACTACTATAGTCTCATTCTCGCGCTATATAATATATAATGTAATTTATAGAATATACGGAGATCGCATTTTTTAGAGAGTAAAATTAAAATAATTTATCCCCCATATAGTCTATCAAATACACACCTACTAGGTTACAACTGCCCGCAATACAATTTTTAAATAAATTATTCTGGGTTTTATTTATGATTGTTTTGTTTTCTTCTTCATCTTCATCATATCATAATCTATTATCATTTGTTGCAAATTTATCACGGTTTTTCGTTTGTATTCTATTTACAATTAAGTTTTTCTTTAAGTTTATCTTTTTTATTTTATTTAATTAATTTAAAATAATGGCAGTAAGAAATGCCTCGGAGAAAGCTTTGGAAATGCTTCGTGGGTTGCCTAGAATCAGTCTGGCTAATGTGAGAGACACCGGGAAAAATAAACGAGTGAGTATTTGTCTACTGGCTTTTTGATAATCTTCTGCTGATGGCTCATTTAAAAAATTACCTTACGTTCTGGGTTTACTCATTGAAAATTTCGTTAAGTATTTCTATGGTTTGAGTAGGAGATCTTAGTCAAAAATGCAATAGACTAAAACCCTTAGTTAAATGAAATTAGTGGTGCGATATACATATGTAGTATATGTGAAAATACTGATTGTAGATCAATATTTGGATTGATATTTACCTTCTAGATGAAAATATCGGTAAATTCGGATTGTACGTGACCTAACCTTGGAGGTTAGGTGATAAAATCCTGTATATTATATTAAAAACCTTAATTTTGTGTACACTTGAATTTTTAATAGCCGCTCCGCACGGCTACGCGGTGCTCCGCTCATTTTCTGAAGAAAAACAACCCTCCTGTATATAAACCAGGTAGAGGTCCAACTCGAAAAAAATTTCTGGGTCACGTACAATCCGAATTAGCTAAAATATCAAGTTCTTAATGCTTCCTGTTTCTATTTTTCACGCTGTTGAAAATAAATAATAAGTGTTCTTATGCCATTCATTCCTCACTATATAATGTTCTGGACCAGACTAATGTTTTTATGGTATGTTTTCTTGTTATAGTTCAAGCGAGGTAGAGGGCAGCATGGAGGAGATAAGCATGGTGCAGGTAACAAAGGTTCAGGTCAGCGGCAGAATTACATGAGACTTGGCTATGAAACAGGAAATAACCCTTTCTACAAGAGATTCCCTTTCGAGCCTTACTATGCAGGACACCAGTCAGTATCTATAACTTTGTACCTTCATAACAATTTTTTTACTCATGGTTTTTTTATTATTTTGCTTTCGAGTTTATCAAAGCATTATCAAGCATTGTGTTCTGCTCTGACCTCCACTTTGCCTCCTTCCTCCTGAGAGGGCTTCAATGTAAACATAAATGAACGATTGAACATTAGCTTATAGCTGTTTACTTGTTTCAGTTTACGTAAGCAGTACCCTAGACTTTCACTACTGCAGCTTCAGAAGATGATAGAAACAGATAGGATAGACACTAGTAAACCAATAGATCTGGCCACTATCTGTAACACTGGTCTCTTCCAGGTTCATCCTGACATGAAACACTATGGAATCAATCTTACTGATGAGGTTTATTACTAAATTTCATTTATATCTATTCATTTAGGTACATTAGTTAGTATAATAAGGCAGTCTGTTAATGTTAAACTCTTGTCATGCAATCAATGATAATGCCATTGTCATAACCAAGGATAATGCTTCCTAGAATTTTATGAAGGCAACGGAGTAATTACAATTTTTTTTTTTTTTCTTTTTTTTATATATATTATAGTTACTTAAGTTTTCCTTATTATTTGTTATATATTTATGTAATTCATTTTAGAAAAGTTTTAACTAAGTCTATGTCGGTGTCAGCAATCTTTTTGATTTCTCCCCTTCATGGCAAAAGTTCAAGGGGGTGTAACTGTATTTAATTAAACTATTTTAATTTATTTATTTAACTACAGTCTTCGCCAACTTAGAATTAGTGCGTTGACAGCACGGGAAATTGAGTGACACACAGATTGGCCAACCTCTCTGGGGGAGAAAACAAAGCCAATAGGTCTGTGGGTAGGGTTGGGGTAGCGTTTATCCAGAGGGCCTCTCCCCTCCACTAGAGACATTTATCTTTGCCTAGTTGGTCCGACCTTTCGTCCGGGAAAATCTCAAGCTCTCATTGGCTCCTCACCCCATGTGCTAGTTTTTCCCGCGCTGTCAACGCACTAATTCTAAGTTGGCGAAGACTGTAAACCAGTTTTTTTAATTGAATAATAATTCTCTGTAGCATTCTATAGTGCAATCCTTTTTATCATAAATATTTGTTTAGAAAACTACTCAGTGTTGGTATTATGAAAATGTGTTTCAGGGAGTAGATGTTTTTAATGCAAAGATAAATATAGAGGTTCAATGGACCAGTGAGGGAGTAGTAGCTGCAATAGAGAGAATGGGAGGTGTTATCACTACAGCCTTCTATGATATTAACTCTCTTTGGATACTCAGGAACCCACAAAGATTCTTTAAAAAAGGTAACTTTTAAATTCTACGATTTTATTTTCCTATATTCTTTAAAGTGTCGGTGGAAACATCTAAATTGATTCTGAGAGTTTAAAAATTACGCTTTAATTGTTATTAATAGGAGAACCAATACCTCGTAGGATGCTGCCATCAGAAGATGTGCTGGAGTACTACTCGTTACCACAGAATAGAGGTTACCTTGCTGATCCCGAAGAAGTGGCTCATGAGAGACTGGTACTCAGTCAGAAGTATGGTTACACTTATAAACCAGTCAATTCAGAAGACCCTCTGTTTGCACAACAAAAAGACCCGAGACAGATATTCTACGGACTTGAGCCTGGTTGGATTGTCAATCTAATTGATAAGAGCATCCTTAAACCTAAAGATGAAAATCTTGTTGAATTCTACCGTTCATAATAAACTCTTGTGTACATAGTCTAGTCAGGAATTATTCTTGTTTTTATTTTGTTGTTAATACAGTTAAAGCTTATAAAATGTGTTTTTTATTGTCTTTATCATCTTTTAGCTCTATTCTTCTGATTAGTCAAAGTATAAATACAGCTAAATTTTAATTATTTTTAACTACGGGAAACATACAAAGAAAAATAGACTCCAGCGCCGGGATTTGAACCACGGGCCTAAATTCTATGTCATTCGGTCTAGTTTTATGTCATTAATGTTGACTTCCAGACTTGTGGAAAAAATTGAAAGCTTAAATTCGGGACAAGGTATCAATAACGTCTGAGGAAATTATTCTCCAGTGTAGCTTAGTTGGTAGAGTGCTAGACTGGAAATTTAGAGGCACGTGGTTAAAATCCCAGTGCTGGAGTCTATTTTCTCTGTATGTTTTCCGTAGTTAAAAATAACTATAATTTGATTTACGGTAAAATTTAATCTTTCCATAGTATGAATACTACCAAAAAAACGTAAAAATGAAGCTAAATTTTAGTGCGGACAACTTAGTTTGGAACTTTTTTTTGAGACTATTAATTCATTCATGATAGGTATTGAATCTAAGCTATTGTTTTATTTTTTTGACAATTAATGCATTTTTTCTCTTTGAGTTTTTAATTTTTGTTGTTAAAATACAAATTAATTTGATTTGATTTTTAAAATGCAGTCCATTTACATAATCTAAAACTTGGAAAGTATCTAAGAACAGTGTTGCCCAGTAAAAATATGTATACATGATTATGATAAACATAAATAAAGATAATTATTATACTTGTAAGTTCCCTATAAACACTTCCTATTTTTTTCTGGAGAGATATGTGAGAGATTTAAACATTATAAAATACATTACTAAGCAGGCATAGAGTTTTTTTAAAGGTTTGGTGTGTGTTATCATATATATAGAAACTTATGAAAGTCTAAAGTACAAAACTACAAAAACTTGACTAATTATTAGAGAAGAAAAGAAAAAGAGAGTTAAAAGTTCACTCCGACCCCAGGAGTCAAATCAAGTACAGTAGAGTCTCGCTTATCCCACCCCACTAGTCCATCCGTATAATCTGGACAGACCAGAAACGAGAAAAAAAACAGAACTAGGGCCTGTTCGGATTTATGAATTGTTAAGATTATCTTATAACGGTTTCTGCTTTAATTGTCTAATTTTTTTTAATTTCTTTTTTTTTAATGGTTTCTAGTTAGTGTATATTCCTACATTCTGACACGAGGAATACCCGGTATTTTTTTTAAATAAACAGATTTAGAATAATTAGGAATAAGTAAGAACATCGATAAATCTGTTTCGGTTCCACAGAATTGCAGGGCGGAAGATACAATTGTAGAGCATTCCAGGAAATTAAATTATATGTGACTGAGATGGGGAGAGGATTTTAAGAAACATTTAGCGGCGGCTTAACGCAGTTCCATGAAATTTCGCCAAGCTGGGAATGTCTAATGTCTCAACTTTTTGTGAAATGATTATCGCTCTTCAAATTTCATATCGGACCACAGCCTGTTTCTCAGGAAGTCCCTTCCATCTCTGCACCTGCTTAATAGATTGTCATTTTATTTTAATTCATTTGATATTCGGACTGGTGACAGAACAGCCCTTAACTTAAATAGTGTTATACCTACGTTGTACAAGCATGTTTTGGAGACTATAGAAGTATTTTTACGATAAAAACCTCGTTTTTAATAGTTTTACCCTAAAAAAGCTTTTTTTTACAGACATTTTAAAAATGATTCCGTTTAATCCAGACTTTCGATGATCCGGACTGAGTCCGGTCCTGTCAAACCCAGATTAGCGAGACTCTACTGTATCCCTAAATTTACTCTCTATAGCTATTGAAATTCAACAGTAAAGAAATATTTTTCTATCTGGATACTTAACAGAATGCCTGCAATTCTATTTATTTATACAGTATCCTCATTGATATTGCATGAGAAGACATGCAACAATTACAAGTGTTAAAACAATCTATTTTACGATTTGATCCCATGTGTTTCTATCACATGAGATTAAAGGTAAGTATCAATTTTAAAGATGAAAAAGACCCATTTTGGGGTTTGAAATCATACATTAGTACAACACTAAAGGCCGAAATACACGGCGACACTTAGAGCGAGAGAGTCTAGCGAGAGCGGTGTCCGATCTGTCTACACGGAGAGCCAAAATTTGGCTAGACTGGTGTCCGAGAGTGTGACCTTGAATAAAGTTCCTAGACCAGTATCCGAACCGTCAACACGGTGTCCCGTTTGTCTAATAATCTACGTCTCCTCCGTCGTCCACACGCGTTGCCTGGCTGAGGTATTGATCATGCTTGCTCTAGAAAAGGTTTCACCTAGCTGAAACTAGTCTAGACCGAGTGCGAGAGCAAATTGACATGACAGGTGTCTTGTCTACACGAGGAAAACAAACACCGAGAGCGCAACTAGCTAGACCGGATTGGGTAGGAGTGGGGGTGGTCTAGCGTCCACTCTCAGCGGTGTCTCCACTGCGACACTCAATCTAGCAACAAAAGTGTCGCCGTGTATTTCGGCCTTAAGAAAAGTTGAGACATTTATACGATTCATCTTTTTTATCTCATTATTATTATTAATTTGAAAAAAAGGGAGAAGAGTAACGTGTTTATGTGAGGAGAAGTTATCCCCACTACAAATTCTGATCAAAGTCAACACCCAAATACCAAATAGAATACCAAACTTGAGATTGTGGACTGGGCGGGCAGAGTGAAATAGTTAATAAAATCCAAGAAAGAAAATGGAGGGGGGGTAGGGCTTATACTAAGAAAACTTAAATGATGATTCGTCAAAAAAAGGCTTGACTGGAATCTGCAGGGGCAGAGGACAAAAAGGTGACCTCAGCAGACCTTGGAGAAGGACTATTATGAAAGAACCAAGGAAATATCTGGAATAAGACCAAGATTATGGCTGTAAATAGAGTCCGGTGGAGATGCTTTGTTGAAGCCCTAAGCTCCAAAAAAAGCTAGTCTATTTACTATTTATAAAAATTGATAAAGGCATATTGTTGAATTAATATAAGGCGTAGTTCATGGTAATGTAAATAATTCTAAAATACATATTGGGTCAAAAAGGCAAAAAGTAAAATAGCTCATTGAGCTAAACTAGAATATGTACATAAAAAATAATTAATCCTTAAAAAAAAATACTATAGATTCTATTAGAAATTAAAACGGCAAAAAAGCAAGGAAAGAAACAATAGCCCTCAAACTTTATAATGCAATCCACATACTTTATTTGCTTGACCTATTGGGTTGGAAAGGTGGGGAGGGAATAGGATGCCCACAAATTGCATGTCATAAAAGTAGGTGGAGGTGGATTTTAGAGTAGGGGTCTTTTTATGACGCCCTTTTAAGAAAGAGATTCTATAACATAACAGCCGCTGCGCTCAGGTGTTTTTGCTTCATCTAATATTAAATATCCCTTTGATACAAGTGTTAAATTTATATTCTTGATGTTCCCAATAAATATTCATATATATATAAATCCATAAAATAATTTATTCCCTAACGCGTTTTGTAAAATTTGTTATATTTTTCCCCGAAATTGGGGGAATCACACATAAAAAGCTGCTGCTAATCAGTGAATATAGGGGTCATCAACAATAGGTTATAATATATTAGGTTATAGTGATAACGCCTATCATTCGAAATCAGACATTAAATTTTTTCTGTTAGTAGATTCTGATTCTCCCTTATTTATTTCTAGTTTTTAAAAGAAAGAAAATTACTTATTTCCTAAATTAAATCTCCTGAGATTGATAAAATATAAACGGGTTTTATTTAGTACTATTTATTTTTAGTTTCGGATGATCTTTTAGCGGTTGACAAAAGTATTCGTACAATTTAAAGCTACTTTTCATTTTTCGATCTAAAAAATGGAGATAGTGATCGACTCCGAGACTCCTCCGAATGAAAAGTTATGTGCAAAGTATAAAAAGTAAGTAAATTTAGATAAAAATAATTCATATTTTGTATTATAAATGTTTTATTTTTAAGATTTTAAAATTCCACAATCGATTTCTATGTTGGGGAATCATGTGGATTCCCCATGAGTTTATCTGGATAAGGTCAAGGCAAAGGGCAAGCTTAGCTAAGGAAAATTTTATATTTCCTCGAAATCTATTTCATAATTGATTGTTCAAATTCAATTCTGAATTAATTTAATACATCCAGAAGTTTAATTTATTTTTAAAATAAGTTTATATATATAATATATAACATTATATATACATATATAACATTTAAGGCTTTCTTAAGGTGTCATATTGGACCTAATAATGGAAAAACTAATCTATACTAAATAAAGCAGAGTAGAAACTTGATATAATTTTCAGTCACTTATTTCCTTCTATGAGGGACCCTAACAAAAAATCTTTTACCTCACATAAGTCTTGGAATGATGTTTAGTTTTTAACAACTCTTTCTCTTAAGTTTTGTGGTTCTGAAATAAACTATTACATTTTTAAACAGAATAATATTCAATTTTGAATAAATTTGACATATAAATTTAAACAAACGTATTTATTAAGTACAAACATTAATGACCCTTCGAAATACCATTGGATGAGTTCTGTTTATCTACTAAGCATCGCTTACCTATGTATAAGTTATTAAGAGTTTCTTTGGTAGGCCTTGCCTCTTTGACAATACTTACTTAGCGTAGCTCTACAGCCCAGTGTGGGCTTTGGCTTGTCTCGTAATTTGCCTCCAATCCTTCCTTTTCTTTGCTACAGCTCTCCATCCTCTTATCTGTAGCCTCTTTAAATCTTCTTCAACTTCGTCGATCCAACGTAACCGGGGTCTTCCTCTTCGTCGATTCCCATAGACTTGGGCATTTAAAATCTTGTTTGGCATTCTGCCATCCTCCATTTGCTCCACATGTCCAAGCCATCCCAATCTCAGATATTTAACAAATCTTACTATGTCTTCATTCTTCAAGATACGATCAACCTCTAAATTTGAAGAGATCCTCCGCTCACCATTCTCTTATTCTCTTTGACAATAAATTGTAAAATTTTTCACAAAAGATAGTGGTTAAGCTTAAACACTAATACGAGGTAATACAGTAGAATCCCGGTATTTCATATCCCGTTATATCGTATATCCCGATAAATCGTATATTATTGCCAGTCCCTTGAAAAAATCCCGATAATTGGTATAAAACCAATGTATTTCGGTCCCCTCAGTATAACGTATTTTTTTCCCCTTTCGAGGTGAACATAAACGTCTTATAACTCGTATAATTCGGAGAATAATCCCGATAAAACGTATGAATGGGGGGGGGGAAATTTCCAAGATTTTGCTTATTTACTGGCTGTATCTGTTGTTTTACTCTACGCAGGAAAAAATAACAACAATTCACACTTCACTACAATTAGAGGAAGTATTATTTAAGTGTTTTTTTTATTAATTCCGAATTGCAAAGGAACCTATTGGAGGGAACATTCTTTGGGGAAAAAAATTAGAACTTTCGCGTGGCGTTTGATCGGCATTAAACAAAGACTCAGGGGAGAAGTGTGATTGTGTCCAGACCAAATGTAATTCCTGGACAGCCTGGATTCTAGATGAAGGAATAACTCTTATAACTCTGAGAAAAATCGCGGTTAAACGTATATGAAAGGAGAGGACCCTTTTCCAGGATTTGATTCTTTACCTCCTTCTGTTCTACTCGGATAAAATGCTATGGATAACACCCGAACAAATGGTTTAATTAAAAAAAACTAATTATAATTTTTTTTAAACCAAGTGTACATATTTAATTTTTTTATGATCATACACAGTGTATTTTTATGTGGAAAATAAAAACAAGTCTTAATTATTACATTAATTTTTCTTTTTTTACCATCGATAATTCATAATCCCGATTTAGTGAACTACTCGATATATCATATTTTTTCTTCGGCCCCTTGAAGATACGATATATCGGGATTCTACTGTAAATATACAGCAACAAACATTATACAAATGAATATAGTAGTGCAGTTTCTTTATCTGCAAGGGTAAAGAAACACATTGAGTAAATGTGTAGCTAAGAAATTAAAAATAAGAAAATTTAATTCAACGTCAAATGAATCCAGATTTAAGTATGATTTTTTTAAATCAAAGTCTAATCTTCTTGTCAGTTTGCGTGGAAATGACTCAAGGAGGGGTTGAATTATCACAAAATTAAACCAATTTAATTCCTTGACCCAGTTACTAAAGTATTAAAAATCTACCAGCAACAATGGTTTAATTTCACTAACTTCTATTCACGTATTATAACTTTCATTGCACGTAACCAATTGATGTGGCCAAGTTGTAGTTTTTTAACAGATTAGTCCTTTTAGAGTTTTGAAGATCATCCTCGAAACCCTCTGACCTTCATACTTTGGTTCGTATGCCTGAACCATCCATGCTAGAGGTGTGAAATTCAAAATACTGGTGTAGCTTTTACGCCAGTAAAAAAGTTAATTTTTTTTTGTCCGAATTAAAAGAATATGCACATGCATAGTGCCCAAAATGTGCAAAATTCAAAATTTTATATTTTTTTAATTTATGTCAAAATCTCAAATAAATGTCCCCCCCCCCTATCCACCTATAACGACTAGTTAGTCCTATCATATGAAATAATTCATGCAAATACCTTATGGTAGGGTAAAATTTTCAGAATATATATTTTTGTTTCACATATCGGGGGGTAAATACTTTGTTTATATGTTTTTCAATGTTTTAGGAGTTTTGCTTATCCTACTGTAACTGAGAGACTGCCTGTCATAGTAACAAGTATAATAGATACTCTAGTAAGGGACAAAAATGAGCTCGTAAGTGTTTTTCCTTTTCTTTTGTAATCAATTAATACCTTTTGACAATATTTATAATTGGCTCTGAAATCATTTTGTATTTAGAGTGATGAGTGCCGGACAGAGAGTAAGTCCGTCATTGGGGAGTTGTCTGAATTAAAGTACATGCTACAGACAGCCAAACCCATAGTCTCATTCACCTCGTCTGAACCGGACACTGAACAGTGGAACAAGCATGTCGAACGATATCAGAACCAAGTCAACGAAGAACTCACCTTCTACAATGGTCCTTGGCTCTTTGTAGAGTGCTACCTCTACAGACGCATTAGGGAAATATTCATACTCAGGTAATAAAGAGAGAAATCTATTCCAAACATTTTGTTATTAATGAATATTTAATAAAAATGCTTACATTATGTATGAGGTCCCTGAACACAAAGAATCCTGAATGCTTTTCTATCAGTACTAAAATAATTTTGGACACTTATGTTTTTACTTACACATTATTCAGAATTGATTTAAATATTTATCTTTTAAATGATAAACCTTAAGTTTTATTATTTAAAAACCATCAATTGCTTATTATTACAGGACATTTTCAATATCTAGAACTATATCTTCGTTTAGTAAGATTCAAACAGAAGCTATTTTTGAAAAACCATCAATGTTTTATCTTCTAGTCAGAGGGTTTGGGCTGTCACAAAAATGAGCCTTTTTCATGTCCTTAATTCCAACTACTAAATATTTTTTATAATTAACATTGAGTTGTTAAACTTTTAAATAAATGTAGGTATAAGATATAATAGCTTTATTGTTTTTTAATTATTATTAATATTTTGAGCTTACCAAAGAAGCATTGTCTTCACTTTTGAGAACAAACAAGTTTTATGTCTCCGATTTTAAAAATTCCCAGACAGAAATCTGTTTTCAGACATCAGGGAACATTTTTGGTTCCGTGTCTGTCTGTCTGTCGGTCTGTGTGTCCGCAAATTATGAAACGTGCGACGATAACTTGAGTAAATGATTTTGATGAAATTTGGTAGAAATTTGTATTTTACCAATGCCCAGGACGAGTTCGTTGGACAATGTTATCCATTTAAGTGTTCACGTGCAAAGCTCTCGTAAAGGTGAACTTCAAATTTAATAATACCAGCCCATAAAAACCAAGTTTTTATTATAAATCCTTTATATTTTTGCATTTTAGTTCTGAAGGGAAATATTGGTATTCATTCATTTCAATTTTAAATAAATAATTTAAAATTAATTAATTAGTAACATTTAATTAATTATTATATTTGTTACAATGATTTTGTA
>KZ652070.1:199838-227353 GCA_001010745.2 Gerris buenoi
GGGCGTGTTTTTGTGTCAAATTTGGAATCTCGCGTTCAAACCGAAAGTTTTCCCAGGAAATGCGTGTAGATTGCTGGTTTGTAACCCTCTTCTAGCTTCCCCGTGCTGCCTCTAGCGCACGTTTTTTCGCGTTTTAACTTGAATTTCTCTACCAATTTTTAACGGAATCACGAAGTGGAGTATATCGTTGGAAAGCTTATTAAAAGGAGAAGTTTTGCAGAAATTTGCCAGGCTAAGGCTAAAGAACTGGTTTTGCGTATAACCCAAATAACATTTTCCAAATTTCAGAAACTTAAATTTTTTTCCAATTACGATTGTATAGGAATTATGAGAAATGTGTTTAGAAACGTTTAAGGTCTGTATTCTTATTGAAAATTTAATGAGCTTTTCAATGGTTGTTTCAAATTTGCTTTAGGACCAAAAGTTTGGGAGATATGACCATTTTTATGAAGAGAACTCGTGTTTCACAGAAAAACCAGAAAACCCGAAATAACTCCCTTATACTTGAGAATCGGACAGGGGTCAAGAGGAAATTTTTTGTTGCTTTTGGGGTGTAGAATCACCTCCTGAAGTTTGTAACATTTATCGTGAATCACCCTGTATAGAGTTTAACTCAGGCAGCACAGAGTACATTACGTCTAGCCAATATAGCCACAACCATATATCGCTTATCTTTAGAGTGAGAGCCTCTGTTCTATCGATAATTTTGATGACATATTAAAAATAAGTTGTTTTTTTAAGAATGACGAGATAATTTATCAGTTAGTTTAGAATGGTCACCCATCCAAGTACTGACCAATGCCAAGTCCAATACTGCTTCCTCCTGCTGCGAAGCAGCAGGAGAGGCCACTTTAGTGGCCTCTAAAGTGAGGAAAAGTTCCGAAGTACCCCGTACCCGATTTTTTTTAGTATGACTTTAAGCTCTATCTCTCTCAAAAAAGAATCTATAACAGTATCAGAGAAAAGAATTGCTCCTTGATAAATTAAGTAGAAACATATAGTCAAAAGGGTCTGAATAAGAAAAAAATTATACATTTATATGAACTGAACATAATTAATTAAACTTATTCAATTTGTAAATTGCATTTATGTGACATTCCTTTTTTCCATTTCTTTTAGACTATGTGCTGGATAACAGTGGTCTTGAGTTGCTAAGTGACCTGTGCCTTGCTGACTTCCTAGTCACAAGGTGTGGAGTGGACAGAGTGAGGCTTAGAGTCAAGAGAATACCTTGGTTTGTCTCCGATGTTACCACTATTGACTTAGAACACACACTGAAAGTGTTCTCTGAGTCACAGTCCCAGCAATGTCGTACTTTGGGCACCCGCTGGAGAGAGTACATCGATAAAGGTAACTTATTTATATTAACCGTTATAAAATAAAATTGTCTTAAGGCGCTAAGATCTCTTGATCTTTCTACTGTCCATTTGTAGACCATACTCCACTACTCTTCCCTTTAACCTTCGGCCATATTGGTTAGCAGCAGCAGGCGCGTGGCGGCATTTACACCGCTTTAGTTTCCTCCCATATTTAAAGCTTGAGGAAACTACCTACATATTTAACCTATTGAGGAAACTAGTTTCCTCAATAGGTCATTATAATAAAACAATAATTTAGAATTTTTTAAAAAAAACAAACATTAAACACGTTTTTAAAACAATTTACACTTATACACGAAAAAAAAAAAATATATATTTTCAGGATTGTCATAAAAAAAAATAAAACGCAGCCTTTAACACTTTTTCTTCTATCCTGGTATTGTATTAAATATGTATATGTAATTGGAAAACGAAACTCTTAAAATTATTAATTTTTTTTGCATATGAATGCAGTAAAAAAAAAAAAAAAATAATAATAATTTACACCGTACTGACGTGTGTACTATAGAGCTTGTCGATTTTAAAACCAAAGTGAGGGCGACCCGCTCACGTTCCGGGTATACCGATGGTTTTATTAAACCTAGGAAATAGTAATTGGAGAATACCTAGAAGAGCTGATAAGCTGGAATACTGTAAAATCACAGGGGGTGTGATTTTTTAAAAAGGCGGTTTAAATGCCGCCCGCCCGAAGGTTAATTTGTTTGCTTTTTCTCTTACGTCTTGTTAAAAACATAATTAGGTTATTACAAAGACATGTGTATGTATCTGTGTGTATTGAATTATTGCGTATAATTTTTTTTTTATCTAATATTTACTATTAAGTATATATTTACAGAATCAATTTAATTTTTTGATAAATACAATTAATAAATTTAAGGTTTTATTTTTTATTGTTAACTTAATGTAGCAAATTAATTATATTGTAAAAATAGTTTTTTTTTTTAATAATTTTTTTTTTTTTTTTTTTTTTTTAATTTAAATCACACAAAATAATTAACTTACTTAAAAAATATATTTTCTAAAATTTTCTTCTATCGTCACTTAAAAAGGGTCAGAAAAATCGTATAGATATTTGTGTTCTCAGATGTATTAATTTAATTTCTTGTCATCCAGCCTGTTAAGATAATCAATGTATTACATTGTTTATTTTGTTGTTGTTTCTTATTACTGTTTCTTTTTGTTCCCTTTATTAATTAAGAGAGAGCAAAAGCAAGGGTTGACTGACTGTAGGCTCTTACCATTATCGGTCTGGTCAAGATTTGCTCGTCATGCACCTGTATAGATAACTCGGTATATAACACGAAACCGAGACCTAAGTTTTGCCGGGCCAGGACCAAAAGAGATCCTGATCTGATCAGACTGTAATGGTTCTAGCTAAAATAGTTCCAGAACTTACTAGCTACTGGGACTACAGTAATCCATGCTTAGAAAACTGGTCACTCATATTTAAGTGATGGGTCTTTTTTTTATATAAGTGGACAAAATTGTTAAATAATTACTATTATTTGTATAGGTATATGGACTGTTACGGGAGATGTGTACTGGACACTTGGGCTATCTTATGATGAAATGCAGGAAGCTGATCCAGGTCTCTATTCGGAGCTTGAAAAGGCTGCACTAATCATATTCAAGGGAGATCTTAACTACCGTAAGCTGATCCAAGACACTGCTTGGGCACCAGGTACCTCCCTCAGCACTGCTCTCGGCAGATTCCATCCTGGCCCGCTAGTCGCTATAAGGACACTGAAAGCAGACACTGTTGCTGGCATAGAGTCAGAACTCTACAATGCTACCTCAAGCAAATCCCCAGACTGGTTAATCTCCGGGCAGTACGGCTTGATTCAGTTTGATTCCTATGTGCAATAGAAACCATGATCTTTCTAGCTATCTCCATTTGCCTTCCTATGCAACAGTTAATTAATAAAAAGAGAGAGATAAAAAGAAAGCACCACAGCTCTAAAAAAAAAAAAAAAAAAAGAAAAAAAAAGCTGTGATTTTTCTCAATCATTATGTCTTTTACAAATATAACATTATGTTTTGTCCTAAAAAAAAAAAATCGTTATATATTGAGGGTGATTTATACATGGTGATCTTATTGAAGTATGTTTCTGGTGTAGCTTTTCTTAAAGTGAGTCTTTAGTATTTTATAAATTATTATTTTAGCTTATTCAATCATTATTATTATTGATCAATTGTGATCGATAAATCCAAAATTAGAATTCATGAAGAAAATACATTATCAAGTCAAATTTTATTTTCAATAAACACTTTTATTTTCAAAATTTTTTTCACACAATGCTTCATTAATATTAAATTTTAATTAATATTAAATTATTCTTTACAATGCTCAAATTTTTAGGCTTCTGCAGTACTTATATAAGTTTTAATGTATGTATTTTCAAGTCGTAATATTTAATTTATTTTTTTTATTTTTAAATGCTCTTGAAATTTGTAAATGTACTTTAATTTAATTGTGAAAAGCAGTTTACAATTCAATTTTATAACTTACAAAGTAAGTTTACTCTTTTTTTACTGTTTCTTTTACTTTCCGATCAACACATTAGGCTATTAGAGGATGGGGATCTCGCCACTCTTCTCATCTACTCGATGTGATCTTCAGTTTGAAGCCTGTCTCACCTCTCTTGAAATGAACTCATCAGATACGTCGGTGTTTTGACCTTGCTTTCAGGGAGGTGTTGTACTATTTACAAACTAGTTGGCTTCACCAGACCCCAAGTTTATTTTATTTAATTTTTTTGTTTACATGAGAAAAAACAATTTAAAAATCAAATTTTAAATCAACTAAATTGATATTCCAGCTAGCCAAATAAACATAATGATGGAGAATCTTATATAGTATTTTATTTCTGATTAGCACAAAAATAAGCTATGAGGAGAGGTCTGTTTAAACATTTATGGGTGCATTTAAATAGATAATATTTAAATAGATGTTTGTTATTTTTTTGTTTTAAATGTTTTGACATTATTTAATTTATAGCATGAGTAGGATAATGGAAAAAAATAAAGAAATGGTGTACTAGAATTGATATTTAAATTATTTAATGTAGGTCTATGTAGAGTTTTATAATTATAATTGTGATGTGAAATATATTGTTTTCTTTATGCTTTCAGTAAAATAATAATTCTTATAATATTTGATGTTGATGACAAAAATTGCATCAATTAAATTTATAATTAACAAAATAACCTGTTTAATTAAGGCAATGTGGGGCAAGAGCATGCTAAAATGTTCTAAGATTGATATTGGAAGATTATAATGACATGGTTTTTGTTCATTTTTTAAATTTATTTTATGAGAGATTAGAAAACGGATTGTTCTTTGTAAAGATATATATTAAAAAAAAAAAAAAAACAAGAATTCTATTAAGTTACAATTCTAAAAATTAAAAATATTGTTTAAAGTCATAGGGTAAGCACTTTCCACTTGAAAGTGGGATAAATGTAATACATGCCTTTAATTAACTACCCACTGAAGTAGATAAATTATTCCAAGGCAAGTGCAGAATAGTCTGTTTAAAGGCAATTATGAAGTGTAAAAAGTGTACTTCCACACTCACAAATTTCTCTCTCGATATGTATACTAAGCAGAGCCGGCACTGCACAAGCGAGGTGCCGGTAGCACCCTGTAATTTCAATTCGCGTCTGTAATTTCAAACTGCGACAGTTTGAAATTACAGATTGTTTAGTTAAGATCCTTTGGATGACACTCTTATGTCATAAGGCTCTGATAATACAGAGCCACTACTCACATCCCCTACAAATAAACTTGCCCCACATTACCTTATGTTAAGCTGATTTGATGTAAGAATTATAAATAAAACAATATTTAAATGAAATGTTTTACTTACATTGATGGATTTTGCTGTTAAACAGCAGTTTAATATATGAAATATGAAAAAGTTTAAAAAAATAATATATAGGTATAAAGAATTGGGTAATGTAATTAATTATAAGAATAAATAAGGATCAACAGTAGACTCTTTTGTTATCTGGATTTCTTCATATATACATTTTTAATTTTTAGGAATACATTGTAAGCCCTCTTAATTGCTCACCTTTGGACCTAACCAATGGCTGAAAAAAAAAACATATTTTTTTTTTTTTGTATCAAGCATAATATATAAGCAGATAAATACTTGTAAAACATTACACCACACAGCACAAGGAAAAATGTTCAACCATCTAACACAGATAATTGTCGACAGGTATTTTTGCAAATTGGGGTAAACAGACATTCTACATACCAGGACATGGCAATTGTAAGAAATTACCCCCAGCTGAGTGTCCTGTTAAAGCGATGTCTAGTTGAACCGAGTCTGTATAAGAGGGCTTCTTTTGTGTGAAAGCTCTATTAAGTGGTAAATACAATTCCAAAAGCTAAAATGTTGAGTTTTTTTTTTTTTTTTTTTTTTTGAAAAAGCACTATAAATACCTATTTTAAACAAATATTTGGTTTCTGATGACCAGTATAGGACATCAACTATAAATTGAAATTATAAATTAGACATAATTATTTAAAAAAAATCAATAAAAATTAGTTTGTAACTTTTCTGTCAAACAGACCCATTTATATGCTAATATATGTATAATTATTCTTAAAATTAATATTTGGAAACCAGAACATGGATGATGTGAGAGTTTCAACATCATGTCCTTAACTCTAAAATTTTTATTTGAGAGCCATTTGGTTAGGTTAGCCCCTTGAGTGCTGTTGTGCCATGGATTTTAACTATAATTAATATTAACTAAGTCAATTGGTTTTATTTATCTTGTAACCCGATGTTAACTAGTATATTAAAAATATTTATTAAATTTAATAGTAATATTTTATGTGAAATGTATAATGCTATGATATATATATTATGCCTTATAATATTTCTACAATGTCCTGCCTCTTTACTTTATAAGAAGGAGCATCACAGAGAAATTATCCATTTCTAGCAAAATATCAAAATTCTCTAAGGTAGAGTAAAAATTTATTAGTGTATTTAAATTTTCTTTGTTTTAATTAGTAAACTTTTTTATTTTATTATTTAACTCTCGGGTACACGAGGTATAATTAAGAGTGGGGACATGCGCACCCCTGATAGGACTTCATCTCTTTTAGATGTCTGCACAAGAGATTAAATAAATATAAACATGAAAACATCCTCATCATAACATCTAACAGCAAAATATTATAAAACATATTTAAATTGGTTTATTTTTTTTAATGATATTTAGTCTCGTTACTTGCAAGCACAAAATCATTCTCTATGTTAATTTTATATATTTTTTTATATTTATATTAGGTTTGTTCCAACAACACTTCAAACTAGTTTGAAACTATCCTATGCATGCGCATCGGACCACATTTGAACGTTTGTTGCTAATGCACATGCGTCGGACAGTTTCAAACTAGTTTGAAGTGTTGTTGGAACAAACCTATTATTATTATTTTTTTTTTTTTTTTAAATACGTTAAATATTTTTGTAAATTTATTTCCTATTATTTGTATAAATTTCACTAAAATTATGAAATATGAATTAAGGTTAATCATGAAATTTAAGTTAAAGTGGCCTGGGCCGTCAGGACAATATGGACACAGCATTGAAGTATATACAAACAGCAACTGGTTCACCTGGCAATAGTAGGGAATGTAGCTACAATAATTCCTACCTTCTAATCCCTCCCATTGCTATCTAAATGTCACAGTTTTATCTAAAATTTGGGCCTAACAGGACTGTGCGTTCTCCACGAAAAATATATATCTCTTATTTACCTTTTCTTAATATCATAAATGCGTTAATATATAATTATACCTGATTATTAGAAAACCAGAATATATGGCTGATGGGAGCATAGGCTTTACCACTATTTATTAACAAGGGATGGCCCTCCTTTATCTTAATATACACATTTTATTTTAATAATTAATATAATAATAATTCTTCTCAATAAATGATAAATTAAGTTATCAAATCACTTATAACTTTCAATCAATGTAAAATATAAATTAATGTTTATTATTACATAAATTATAATTGTCAATCATTGTAATCAGTAAGCTCATTTTCATATCAATTATAGTTGTTGTTATTGTAAAAGATAAATTGATTAGTTATTAGTCAAATTGATAGATAATGTTCAATACAAATTGGTTACGTTCAGTTTATTTTGCTGTTGCCTTTGGACACTCCCTTGAAATACTTCCGGAAGCAATATATCCGACTTCAAATGCAACATCTCTGGAAAAATCAATATATTTAAAACTGATTTAAACTTTTCTAATTGTTTATTTAGATTTGACAATGTTCCTTTAAAAAAATTAGTTTCAAGTTAAAAAAATACCTATTCCTTTGTTTAAAAACACCTATTCAGTTATATTGTTTTAAAAAAAAAGGATTTGATTATAAAACCATTGTATCAAAAATTATTATTTATACTATTAGAATATGTTCTATCGTTTTTCTTTTTTGCACGTTTCTCTTAGAATCTCTTTATATTTTTCCATTATTAAAAATGTTGAAAGTGTAAACTAAAAGACATCTGATTAAATTGATGCTAGTCTTGCTGTGCATTTCATCTTTTTGTTTGTTTGTTGCTGTTCTTATGTGTTTATACTAAAAAAATATAATTTTTAACATGTCAACCAAGTTTTATTTACTTATTATTATTATTTATTTATTTTTTTGGATTGTAAATCGGTTGGAACACGGTCTACAATGTAACAAACATTTACGTTGTATTAAAACATTTAAAGGTACTCTTCCAGAAATAAAGCCTGTTACATGAACGCCAATGTTCAAGATTAATGATCAGGATCATATCCATAGATATCATTCTTTCTTGACGTCTCAATAAAGAAGGTTTCAACCTGAAAGCTCATCGATTTAGCTCAATAGAATATCACTTGGCTAATTACATTTAAGATTTTATAATTTACCACCTTCCCTTTAATCAGGGGGGTGGCATTCGTTGAAAAATCCTGTGTCCCATCATGATGTCACAAAACTTGGAAAATAGTTCGTGCAACGGCTCATAGAATGCGCTGCTCTCAAAAATTTCAAGAAATAGGGGGACAAAAAAAAATGACAGCGGTTTATTTTGGTCTTAGATAATTAATTTAAAAGGATTGTTGACGTTTTTTTTTTACTAAATTTTTCAGTACTTAAAGAGTTATGTAAATCATTTTCGAAGCCTTATAATTTGTTGTTTTCTTTAAATTCACCGACATCAATTTCCTTTTACTATGGTCAAAAGATTCAGAAAATGCTGTGTTCCAGGCTGCTCTAACACCAATAATAAAATAATAAAATAAAAAGGTTGTGACAAAAAAGTATATTAGGTTTGTTCTTTATGTTCTCATTTCATAAATACTATGCTTAGTTTATTACAAGTTGTTACTTTAAATTACTTTATATGAACATTTTGTTACTAAATAAAATGTTTAAAAAAAAAATGTGATAAAAAACAAAATAAAGTGACACTTGTAATAACTAAGCATAGTATTTATAAAATGCGAATTTTAGGGGATGACTACTAGCGACACCTAGTAGAGGCATAGAGGAACTAAATGCGCTACATTTCATCCCCACCCCTTTTTTTAGTTGATGCAACGAACAACAGATAGCGCTGATGTCACTTTTCATGCTTTTCATGAAGGGACAAGAAATCGTGCCAAATGTCAACTCTATTTTAAGTCTATTCTCTATGCCTTTAATAAAAAAAAAAACACTGTCACACCCTAAAAAAATGTGGAGACTCAGGTAATCAATTCTATTCCCAAGTGGAAGTTATTATGGATGAATTGCCTGAAGTCCCCTATTTTACCCGTACTAATCGTAGAACATGGTTATCAGATACCAAAAATCACATCAATATTCTTCAGTGTATAGCATACCAGCCAAGTGATCCCTAGTAGATTATTGCTTTCGCATTTACTTGTTACTCATATATGTTGGTGGACATTAAAACCGTGTAGTTAGTATGTACCGTGTATTAGTAACTTTTTAGAATTGTAGTAGCAAAAGGAATTCTACTCTTTAAATTAAAGAAATACGCTAAATGTCAATTTAAAATATAAAATAAAATGAATTACTAAAATGTAATAATTATTCAATAATGCTTGTGTTTTTTGCTATACATTCCAGCTATTTCATTTCCAGATAGACCCTAGAGGGATTTAATCTATTTAAAAATGATCTAATATGTTGCATGTTACGCAGTTTATTTAAAAATGGGTTGCTTTTATGATCTTGTTTAATAATATAAACAATAAACCTAGGATTAACTATAAATATTGATTTTAGAATGATGCTAAATGAAGTGGACTAGGGTATTTATATATTCAGTTTAAACTGCCACAAGAGTCTTTTACTTATGTACCCACATACGTGGTATATGTCTGGCGGTCGTAAAAGCCCCCAGGAATTTGAAAAAAATAATAATAAAAAAGCATGTAATAGTAGTAGTAGTATTTCCTACTAGAACGGGTAGGACGAACCACTTGTTCGAACATTGCAATTAGGCCATCACTTAGGTTTTTACACCCTGTGGTGTAGAGTTCCAGCTACTTCACACATAAAAAAAAGCATGTACTAATGGACTAAATTATTGGGTCTAATGTAAACCAGCCTTCATGAAAAATAATAATAAATAAAAATAAAATTATAAATAAAACCACAATACTTTCTTTTTCTCTTCTTTCTTTTTTTTACAAAAAATCAGGTTTACAATAGTTTGACTAGATAGTAAAAACAAAAAAAATCATTAACATAAATAAAATCAATTACATTGTGAGAATAATAATAAAATAACAATGTTAAATTAAATCACCAAAGCATTCAGACACCTGGAAAATATTCAAAATATAAAATTTATCACAAAACTATTTTTTTTATTTTTTTCAACAAACATTGTATAGATTACAACTTGAATAAGTTGTAAACTAATAAGTTGTAAACTAATAAAACAAACAAACAAAAAAAAAAAAAAAAAAAAAAAAAAAAAAAAAAAAAAAAAAAAAAAAAAAAAAAAANAGCTTCTCCATTGCAGTCTCGCTCCAATCCTTCTCCTTCCCATCTCCTCATACCTAGATTAAAAAAATAAAAATATTACAGTCTAACCCCAAAACATTCTTTTTAAAAGTGGTCTGTTATCTGTGCATATGCATGGAGCCTAAGTAGTAGTTACCTAGTACTTCCTACTAGACGGGTAGGACGAACCACTTGTTCGAACCTAGCAATCCCTAGGCCTTATAGTAGACCCATTCTACTTGCGGAGAGTTCCAGCTACTTCACACATCATATATTTGTACTTAGTACCGCCAAAGCGAGTATGATGTGGTCATTAGTTAGCTATATAAGCTTTCGTCAAAGCGTGGGGGAAGAGAACCCCTCAGGGAGTCTCCCTTGCCCTACTCTGTCCTTGAACCATAGATAAAAATCACATCTCATGACACAGATCGAACATACAACAAAGTGTGGGGGAAGAAAACCCCTCAAAGGGTGCTCCATCCGTGATACATAGATGTAATTCAGAGAATCATGGCCCGGGATCGAACCCACAACCTCAAATTGACTTGACTCACTGATAGCTGTTTATATTATTATTATTATTATTTTTTGTATAAAATCTAATGTGCAAAGCCGATTTGTTAGTACCCTTGCCTAAAAGTAAGGTCCAAACTCTAAAATAAATTTAGCTCTTTTATAGGTCAAATCTAAGAAAAATTATTTTAAAATGAAGAATGACAAGATTCTGGTTTTAAACATTTGATGTTACTTTTTAATTGGCATACATTATAATCTGAATTTGTAGTGGCATAAGATGACTTATATTATTGTCTTCAATTCATAGGGTAGGGATCTCCACCTGACCAGATTTTGGCCCATAGCCTTTAGTTGTTTCCATGTTTTTCCCTCTTTTATTTGTTTAAACATGTCCTTTTCCACGTGATTTTAGAGCCTGCCAACTAATGTTTCATCAAGTAAATATGCCATGATGTTACCTTTTGATATGCTTAAAATGCTTAATGATTAAAATGTTTATTGTAAAAAACTGAACTATAACAAAACTAAACTTATAATTTATTTGTCTAAGAGTTTCATTAAGTTTTACACTTACACCAAGAGCTGAAATAAAGCAACACCAATCAATATAAAAAAATAAACCCAGCTTTTAATTATTTAAAAAAGTTGAATTTTTATTACTAATGCCCTGGGGTTGCATTAATAATAAAACATAAAACACGTAAAAAAAAAACCTTTTAAACTTTTTTTCGAACCCAAGTAATTAAAAAAAACCATTATAAAGATAAGTTAAAGTTAAAGGATTAGTTCAAAACTTGAATATACCATATTTTACACGTAAATAATCAAAATAGAGATAAATTATTGTAAAAAAAAAAATTCTCTGCCTCTTAATAAAGGACACAAGAAAATAAAACAACAATAATTAACTATACATGATGAATTAGTTAGGATATTAACATAATTCACATTCTTTGTACTTATAAAACTAGTATTCAATATATCCACAAGTTTATCCTGTATTTTAGAGTCCATAGGATCAGAGATTGACAAAGAAAATATTTAAAAAAAANTTTCGGGGGAAAATATTAATTCTCACGCATATAATATTAAAGCTAAAGGCCTTGCCAAAATAATTCATTAAAAAAAGAAATAAATAAAAATAGTTTATTGATTTAATTAAATTGTTCTTCTTTTATTTTGTGATTTTTAGTCTTGTAGTATTTAAGTTGAACATTTTTTTTAACATTGCATGAATTTTCTGAAAAAAAAAAGTTCATGAAAAGCAAAAGATCTAATAGTATGTTATTTTGAATTAAAATCTGGGTATTGTTACTAATAAAAAAAGACGAAAAGGTAAGAATTATTACAATACCTAGAACTTCCACCACTCGATTATTTTAATTATAGGATTTTAATTATAGGAACACACTAATACTCAACATCATTAAAATTTGGGTATGAAGCGGTTGATCCCTCTATTCTGTATTAACCTAATATCGAGTTTGACCAGGACATTAGTTCAATAGTTTTTTTAAAATGTTTGCAATGGCTGATATAACTAATTTTAAACAATTACATCATGCATAAGTATACTCAAGGTGATAGTATAATAGAAGTTGATAATCCAACATACTGCTTAATTTTACAAATGTACAACTAATTAAAAAACTTACAAATCAATTTTATTTCACTTTAAAAGGCAAAAGTAATATACAAATATATCTGAGTAGATACACAGTGTGCTCAGTAAGTTTCAGGACTGAAATATATGTGAAACAAGTGACACTCTCTCCCAAAAAAACTATTGAACAGCAACTATGTACAAAGAAGCTTCCTCTACTGCCTGTAAATGGTTTAACCGTTGAGTGAAATGCTGTTCGAAATTGATGTCACATTCACATGAATTGAAGTAACTTCCAAAAACTGCTCACACTTGAGAGCAAACTTGAGTTTAAGGAAATATTGCATCTATATTGGCAGCCTCAAAAAAGTTCTCGGGCGCCTGAATGAGCTGCTCTCTTTGTTTGGGTGTCAATGAATATAAAACAAACATTGCACCTTCTGCACGAATAAATTATCATGATTTGTACTGTGAACAGTGTCCACAGCAGTAGTGAGTTTACCTGCAGTTTTTAATGCTTGTTCATCAGCTAGCGTTCCCACACTTTTCGCAGTTTTATTGTATCTGCTGGTCACTAGTCACACGGGACGAGGAACGTCTACTATGGACTCAAGATCTTTTATTGAAATTCTAAAATCATTTAAACTCTAGTTTAACTAGGCAATCCAGTCCATACACTTTTTGTATTAAAAAAAAAAACTTGATTGCTGCAAATGGTCCCATTTTGTGAAAAATGACAATACATAAAAACCAACTGACGTAGATCACTAAAATCGTTAGTACATGAGGCAAGACTGTCAACCACTACAGAACAATCATGGGCAGTAGAAGAAGCTTCATTCTACACCCCAAACTAATTAAACGCACTGTGTATATATTTAAGCACCAATGTACATTTAAGCTGCATCCAGTGTGCCGCTTACACCAAATTTCAACCTATGATCCCATGGCACCTTTAAACATTTGAACATTCATTAAAAAAATATATAATTTATTATTAATTAAATACCATCTGCTGATTAAAAAGTGTAGGCCTTCTGTAATTTGTATTTATTAAAGATATGAATGAAGGTAGCGATAAGAAAATGCAAAGCAATAAGAAAATGCATAATATAGCGTAAGCAAGCCATGACTAAAAGAATATATATAATTTTTGTCTTCTTTTAATTTTAAAGCCAAAAGTGATTGATAGATTTTAGTACAATTTAAAAGTGTCTTGATTTGACAGTGTACTGTAATTATTTGAAGAAGCAGGTCAACGGTTTTGTGAATATTGCAAATGACTCTTAAAATGATAAACTCCCTTAAAACTGATCTCTATAATGAGTTCAAAATGTATTTTTATCCGTCAATTTCCCTTCTTTAATTAATAATTTAATTTGATCTTGTTACATAGATATTTGTGACTATTCTCGCCTCTCACATAGGTCGGCAAATTAAATTTTTAATTTTTTACACTCTTGTCAAATCATACACTTGTAAATTATACTCTAATCAAAAATGGTTATTCAAGTATAATTTTTTTTAAATTAATTACATTTCACCAGCAAATACATTCTCAATTTTTGGACTTTTACAGTCCTTCTGATACAATTATAAAGACAATTTTTTAGAAATAATATAACTTTTTATTATTTTATTTTAGAAATAAATAATTAAATAATACAACAAAGTGTGCTCATAATTATTGTTAACAACAGTTATGAAATAATATACAAGCTATCTATCTATCAGAAGAAAAGTTGCCCAACCCTCAATACTAAGAAAATGAGTTAAATATACATATTGATCGATTTTTTCCTGCATTAATAGTGTAGAAAAATAGTCTAACCCTCATTTACTAATTTCACTTGATTTAATCTCTATTTAAACAACTATTTTTAAATAGAGTTGGAAAATACTGCCCTTAATTATATAGTAAATGTTTTGTTAACGCTTTTGTCTTACATTTCCACAATTTTCTGAATTTTAATAAAAAATAAACTACTCAGTTACAATCTATAGGTGCATTATACTATCTTTTTCATTGTTCTAAATAAATCTAAAAAATAATGTCATTCGAATGTATATTTCATTTGTTTGTAAATCATATCAAAGAATTCAGACCAATTTACAAATACTTGAAAATTTGTTAAACCTTTTTTTCCTTAGAAATAATGTTAAAAGAAAAAAAGATGTCAGAAATATAATTATCTTATTTTCTAACAAGTTGTGATGCTCCTTAATTATGTCTAAAACTTTAGTAACTATATTTTTCAACTTTTGTAAAAAAAGTTAAAAAATATAGTGAAAAATGGCATTGCATACCTCACAACGGTTGGCAAAAGCATTTTTAGTCAAAGTTGTATCAAACACAATTCTTATAAAAATTAAATTTTAAAAAAACTACAAATTAATATCACAAAAATCAGAAAATCCCTTTATATGATTGTAAATGAAATATTTTAACACTTTAGCCAATTCTGTTCATTTCTAAATAATTAAGCATTAAACTGATTAAGAAATGACATGATTTGACACTTCTCCAAACAATATAATTGCCAATTTATGTGAAAGGTTATCCAGAGAGTAGTTACCACATTCATTTACTTAAATGTTTTTCTAGTATAATCAATTGATATGGCTCAAAACAATAAGCTGTTATTTGGTTTATTTACCCAAAAATTTTCTTCATGTGTCAAGTCTGCTCTTTTTTTAAAGCGAAGAATAGCTTTAATTTAGAAATAGGAAAGTTAAGTGAGTCTGAAGGAAGAGGCAGAGAATGTGTTGGTAGCAAGTTGGAAGAGGGGACATGTTTGTACATTAGGGAAGGAATTCCACGTAGAATTATATGAATACACGTGGTAAGTACGCATGGATTTATTGAGGGTATATCCTCTGTTTGAAGTACTGATGAGTGTCTCTGTGTGAGAAGCTCTGGGAGTAAGCAGGGAAGACTTGACTACATGCTTCCCTCGTACTGTCAAGTTGATAACAATGGGAAGATATTCCCAGTCTGTAAACAGTCAGCTGACTTACAGCTTCTCCATTGCAGTCTCGCTCCAATCCTTCTCCTTCCCATCTCCTCATACCTAGATTAAAAAAATAAAAATATTACAGTCTAACCCCAAAACATTCTTTTTAAAAGTGGTCTGTTATCTGTGCATATGCATGGAGCCTAAGTAGTAGTTACCTAGTACTTCCTACTAGACGGGTAGGACGAACCACTTGTTCGAACCTAGCAATCCCTAGGCCTTATAGTAGACCCATTCTACTTGCGGAGAGTTCCAGCTACTTCACACATCATATATTTGTACTTAGTACCGCCAAAGCGAGTATGATGTGGTCATTAGTTAGCTATATAAGCTTTCGTCAAAGCGTGGGGGAAGAGAACCCCTCAGGGAGTCTCCCTTGCCCTACTCTGTCCTTGAACCATAGATAAAAATCACATCTCATGACACAGATCGAACATACAACAAAGTGTGGGGGAAGAAAACCCCTCAAAGGGTGCTCCATCCGTGATACATAGATGTAATTCAGAGAATCATGGCCCGGGATCGAACCCACAACCTCAAATTGACTTGACTCACTGATAGCTGTTTATATTATTATTATTATTATTTTTTGTATAAAATCTAATGTGCAAAGCCGATTTGTTAGTACCCTTGCCTAAAAGTAAGGTCCAAACTCTAAAATAAATTTAGCTCTTTTATAGGTCAAATCTAAGGGAGGTGAAACATGTAATATTCTGATAATCACGTACCTAACTTAAGAACATAACATTACTGTGAGATTGGGATATTAAATAAATAATAACAGTAGATTAAAAAAAAAATGCAACTTTGAGGCTATATTAATTAAAACAAATTAAGTGTGGGTTTGAAGTAATAGAATATGGAAACCTGTATTTTGGAAAATGTTTAACAGAAGGCACTAGCGAGTGCTAGTGGATGTTTTTAAGTGGTAGGTGGTAATTGGCAGGTGTCTGAATGTTAATTGGGCAGTGCTTTGTAAAGTTAGTATAGCCAAGCTTAAAAATAAATTACATAAGCACGAACATATCTACTTTACCATCCGCCACAACTTGCCACAACCTATACCTTTTTGTACTACAATTAAAATTAAATACTGTAAAATTCTTTAATACTATGTGGAAAGGGTCTCAAACTTCACTACAACCTAACAGAAATTTAAATTACATGCCCACAAGTTTTCTAATTTAATACATTAAATAGTTATTAAGAAACCTAAATTTTTGAAATAATGAGATAATATATTGAGGGAGGTGAAAGTATATTCCAAAAAAAGGTACCTTCAGATTCAGTGATGACTATAAAAAAAATTGTACGGTGATGTTGAAAAATACAAAATAAGTATCAATAACAATTAGACATATGAAGAAAAAATATATATATTTTAAAAATGAAGATGATTAATTAAAATGAGCATACCTTGCCTAGAAGTTTTCTTATGAAGACACCTCTCAGTAGAGGCGATATCAGGGGAGGATATCCAGTGGCTTGCAAACACCACGTCAATACCTCCTGACAGACCAGGAGCTAGCACAGCTAAAACAACCAAACATTTCTTTATAACAAATCAACAATAGTATGTATTATAAATTATTTTATAGCAAAATATTGAATTATATAAAAAAAGAATGGAAAAAAATGGGTCATTGAAAAAAAGCTACAACTTAATAATATTAACAAAACAAATAAATAAAATCTGCACCTCAGGTAAACTACAAAATTTCAAATCTATACAAATACAGTAAAATCTCTATTATCTGTTTCCCAATCACTGTCTTTCACAGTCACTGTCTTTCTTCCGTTAGGGCACACATGCCGAGAGCATCCAACTTTATTCGACTCTGTGTGCTCCCCCACCACCCTTAAGCCATCCGGCATATAAACATGAAAGTACTACTTGTCTATAATTAAAGTAAAAAAAGTGCACGGAATGAGCCAATATATTTGTACCTTTTGGTTAGACGAGTTTTTTGTTCCTAGTCACAAATAAAAATTACTTTTTGCCTTAAAAGGTTTCCCTTTCAAGCTTATATCTGTGTTTCGGAGGTAAAGGGCACTATGTGCCAAATTTAAATTTTTCGGGAGAGCTAGTTTAATGATTTTTTTACTTATTTTACCTCCCTAGCATGTTGGTTCATAGTGCCTTTTCCAACTGGCTAAATCTGTGAGTTTTAGTTTTAGGACATAGTGCCTTGTACCTCTAAAAAAGGGGGGAAAATGAATAGGAAACTGTTAAAACTTCAATTTTGTAAAAAATGAAGATAGTGCCCTTTACCTCCAATACACAGAAATATTAATATTACGTGGTGGCCTTTTCCTTTATCTAGTGTTATATTATTGGTGGTAAATTTTAACTTAAACTCTGGAAATATCAAAAGTTAACAGTAAATTGTCAATATTTAACATATTATGGTGTAGTTTACCTTAAAGGTACAGAAATAAAACCTACTAGCTTATACCAGTTCCACAACTTCTACCTATCTAGCCTAGCAAGTTCTTAAAATATAATATTCCATTCTGAAGAAAATTAGAGTAAATAATAGGCTGTTAAAAAAAAAAGAAAGTTGCATAACTTACGAGTGGTGGAAGTTCTAGGTATTGTATGGTGTTGGGCTCTTCTCTTCTTCCTTGTAACAGCTACATAGTCTCCTGGGTCACCCATGTTATCATAAGGTTCTGATAGCTTGTTTCTGATAGGCAGGTTATCATAACCTTCCACTGGTTTTACTTCGCTATCAAACTGATCTGATAGTTTATTTCCTTCAGCTATGTTTTCTAATGTCTCTGCCATCTTATTTGTGAAATCTAGAGGAACTGGATCTGCTATATAAGGCCTGTTGTCATATTCAGGAACTTCGTTCTTCATTCCTGCTAATCTGAAAATGTTGAAATGACATTGTTATATTGTAGTTGAAATTACATTTACTTTAGTCACATACTTAAAAAAAAATTAAATAACAAAAATCACTCCTAATACAAATACACACTAAATTGAAATAAATCCCATATCTAATTAAATTTATTTATTATTAACCATATTTTAAAAGTGTTTAACAGGTGATAGTTAAGGTATCCTTTTCTATTTTCAGCCCAATTGATTTATTTTCTTAAATGAACTTTATTTAAAAAAAAAAAAAATAAAATAAAGATTTTTATTAATTTCTGGATTTTACCAAAGAGGAAGATTATACTAAACATGTAGGCTCAGTAAGGAGTTCAGATTCTAGGTTTCTGAACTATCAACCTGAACAGACTTTATTAAAAACCACTCTTAAAACATCTAAATCCATAAAAATCAAATTATTGCACCATCATAATACTTTCTCGCTATATAAACTTTGTATATAAGAAAGTAAAAAGCAAAGTGGTACCTTGTGAGAGAGTCAGGATAATCCCAAGCATCAACAGAGTCCTGCAGTTCATAAGCTCTGTCATCCACTGAAACAAATAAACATCAATATCAATTACTTTTTTTTTATTCGGGGGGAAGGGGGGGGGGCTTTCACGCACAAGACCCAGGCCACTTAGGTGGGCCCATTAAACAAACCCGGGTTAGGAACCTAACTTCTTCACATTTTGAGTGAAGTGTCTGGTCGTTAATCATGACTCTCTTTCGATGTGATTCGAAATGAGAGCAAAAATGAGGTGCAACTCTTTAGAGCAGCTACACATTTATTTAAACAATGCTGGGTGAACATTGAGCGGAAGGCCTGGTCTGGGAATTGAATCCAGAGCTCAAGGTCAAGTGGACACCCCCGTCCTACTGACCACGCCCCATGCTGCTATACTTGTCTCATCGAAAGGCAAGAGCTCTCTACTCCGGGCTACCTAGGCCCCCTTTGAACACTTATAAACCTTTTAATCAAGCAAGTAATAATACAAAACGTTGACGACTTTAAGTATTGTTTCAATCCTAAACAGTCTAGGTTCTTGAGTTAGAAATAATTACTAGATAAAAATAAATTTTTATATAATACGTTTTTAGATCATAAATTTGAAACCCGTCAAAATGAAGATCGTAAACATTGGTCATGTCAAAACAAATAAAATAACTTGCGGATTTTTTCCGAACAAACTTTTCTTTCAGGAAATTTGCTGAAAACGAATTAAATTCTGCTGAAAAATGACTAAAAGTATTAAAATAATGCATTGTCATCGTGTTCTGAGCTGTTCTGAAAGTTTCAAATGTCTAGCTACTCGGGATGTTAGTTAAAATTCGATTGCAAGATTTGTACCGGACAAACAAACAAACAAACAAACAAGAAACTAAAAAGAGTAAAGTGGTCGGATAGCCCCTGTCCTGTAATGACCTAAGCTGTCAAACGGGACTAAAAACCAAAAGAAAAGAAAGAAAAAAAAAAAAAAAAAAAAAAACCAAGTAAATAAAAACGTAGTAAAATAGATGGATTTAAGATACAGAGAAATATTTACCAGCTTCCAGTTCAGGAGGTGGAGGTGGTCGGCTATCTGACTGACTGGTTGCCTGTTGGGGTGGGGACATTGGCTGAGGCAGAGGTGAGGGAAGATGCTCTTCGCTCCAGCTCTTATCTGAACAGTACAAAAAAAATACAAACTTTATCTTCAAGTAAAATAATTTACATTTAAAAAAAAAAAAATCTTACTAAATCTGGGAAAACATCAGATGAGACTGATAAATAAATTAGATCAAAAAGAAAATAAATACTCTAAAGAAATTTGATCAAATCTTTGGTATGCTTAGATGCACGCTTAATGGTAAAGATTGCTTAGATCCCTGAAAAACTGTAATCTTTCATTCTAACCACTAAGTAACCACTAGAATATAACTTACGACAATCACATTCAAATACCTTCAACATTTAAAAGATAACAAATTTCAAATTTACAAATTCAAAGGTTTCTGCGCCTAGATTCATAATAGGAAATCTTAGAGAGTATTAAAGAATTTGGAAGTCTGATGGTTTCTTTACACTACTACTGATATGTTGTGTAAAAATAATTCTATCTAAGCATAGACCCACGATTCTATTAATTTAATTTAGGATAGTTAGTATTTTTATTTTTGAGAGAAAGAGGCTACCTGGAACAATTAATATTATTTGTATTTGTTATTGATGGTCAAGATGAAGAGGAAATTCTAGTTGATTTCATTTAGGCTTTCACTTAACTGTAGGTTGGTCCCAACTAACCTGGGAACTGTCCATGGGACGCCAAGGGCATGCTAAATTGATATAAAAGCTGTTCCAACACCACTGGGGATTGTGTTTCATACGATCCTTCAAGCTATTTTAGCATATACATGGATCATTTGCAACTCCTGGAATTTTTCGTGTCTCCTCCCAATAAAAAATGTTAAAAATTCTGTTCGCATCTCCTCTTCTTATAGGGGCCTTTCGGTAGGTCAGATCTGGGTAGTTCATATGGGAGAGTAGTTGGCTCTCAGTAGTCGACTCTCTAGTGTACAAGACCGGCCTACACATTGGTGTTCCGTTCACTCATCGCATCGGGTAATACAAATGTCAGGCCACACTCTCAATCAATCAGGTTAAGCAGCATCGGGCGTGGTCAGCAGTTGGATTGTCGACCTCCACCTCAGACCACATAGATCTGGGATTGATTCCCAATCCGAGGTTCCCTCACTCATTGTTGACCAGTATTGTTTAAATAAATAGGGAATTTACAAAAGAGTTAAACCATTTTCACGCCTGTAAATCCATGGTAGGTCAGGTCAATCTAATGGTTGTTAGATAAATATGGAGACAAGGATATGGTTTACCAACCAACACTTCACTGTTGTGTGAAGGGTTTAGTTGTCATGTATCAATCCAGTCTTGGGTTGATACGAAGGGCCTACCCACATTTGTCCAAAGGAACCACTAATTTGGTCTATGGGTGTAAAAGCACCCCAGACCTACTATTACAGAAAAATACTGACTAATATTAAAATAAAAAGTTATTAGGTTTTAAAAAAGGTAAAATAAAAAGCTATTAATACCTGAGGAGTACAGTAGGTAGCCTGGAGGCTGGATATGATCACTCAGTAGAAGTAGTCGACTCTCTAGTGAAGTGTTAAATCTTAGTCTACACGTGTCTATTGATGCCTGCATTTCTACTGATAGACCTTAATAACACAACCAACACATATTTAAATTATTTAATTATTTAATTTGTTAAGTTCCTTTTGAGTAAGTTCTTTATGGAATAGATCAGAAGTCATTAATCAAGCAGCATGAAATATTAGTTTTCCTCCTAGATTCGTCGGAAGATTATGATAAAAGCTTGCCTCTCCTAAATTAAATAAATAAACCTCTAAATAATTAAATTAGATTAGCCATATTATATTATTTTCACAACGGACAGAAAACAGTTCTATTGAGTGGCTGCGGCTATCCATTTAATTAACATTGAACATGGGAGTAGTTGAAAACCTGGACTCCTGGTGTTATAAGTGTAATTAAAAGCAGTGCACTACTGAGGGACTTAACCATGAACTAACGTAATAATTATAATAAATCTCAATTTAAAGAAAGGAGAAAATTTAATTAGAGACAAATTTTACCGCAAGTTTGAAATGTGGTCCTCATTTTCCTTTATAGAGTACTTTAGCAGTTTCATGTAGTTCTTTGAAGAAGAACAACTTGTGGTTGATAAACAAAGTTATTTGATAATTAAAATTTTCCAATTATGTTTTAATACTACTTTTAAATAGGTAAACTTATTTATTTTTTTAAATTAATAAAATAATTAGATCAATAGTTACCTTCTGGAAATGAGAAAGGTTTAGTTTGATTCTTATCGTCCTGGTGGCATGAAGTAAGCCAGAAGAGATACATATCATTACCAGTTCCAGTAAAACTTACTGAAATGCCTTCTCCGGTAATATCACCTGAGCCTATGATACTATCCTCAAGCAACTTACTACCATCCTTCCCACTTAACACCTGGGTCTGAAATATAATAAATAAACACATTTAAATCTCTAAAGGTAAATTTTAAATTAGTAGACTATTATTTTGGTAAAACAATTATCATATTTTGCGTCATCTAAAGAGAGTTTTATTTTATTTAGACTGTTTCTAAACTCTTCACTTATTCTTATTCTTATCAAACTTTATACTATTGTTCTCTTATAGTATCAAGAATATTTATTTCAACCACAACACCTAAAGTGTTTTGAAAGTAAAAATAATAAAATAAATATTTACCTCTGAATAGTAGAATGTAGGGAAAGATGGTCCTACAAGTTTAGTGATCAACAAATCAGGGATTTTATCATTGTCAAAATAAGCTGGGATTGGACCTCTGTAACATAATTTGAAATTAGTGAGAGAACTCTTGATAAGTTGAATAACATGTAAATATATAAAATAATCTTCAAAAAATAACCTTATAACAGATATTAATGTCTTCTTTAAATACATTTACGTAATACTTAATAGTATTACTAAGTAATATTAAACTACGATTTACAATTTAAAAGCAAGGGGAAATTACAGGATAGAGCAGCAGTGCCAGATTTCCCACTAGGCACTATAGGCACGTGCCTAGGGGCGCCAGCACCAGGGGGTGGCACGGGGCTTATCTCTAAGATGTCTGTTGAAGACCTTATAGACCAGTTATTAACAATAAAAGAAAGAAGAAAACCAATGTAAAGTAAATTTAAATATTTTAACAAGTTTGCAGTGCCTTAATTTGTTTATTTAGCTATAGATATATTTAATTAGTGTAATAAATATCTTTTGGTCTGATGTCACAAAAAATTTACAACGCCAAGTAGCTATGTATAACCAGAAATCCACATTTTTTTTTTTGTTTTTTCAAAAGATTTCAATATGTTATGTACCCACCGCAAAATTAATAAAATTAAAAAACTGAAACCAAACTGTTTCGGTGTATTTTTGTAAACCTAACCAAAAATGCAAATCAGATTATAGGCTGAATATTATTGAGAAAACATTCTCAAATGTTGGTTTCACGAGGGTAACAATCATTGGCACCATAGTACATAATGAACATCTTAGCACCCTCGTCTGTTGTTTTGTGTGACCTAAACAAACAACCTTTAACAAAATATGGTACAGTACGCAAAAATAAAGTTTTTTGGCAACTTTTCACAGATGCCTAAGCTGTCATTGCTGGCCTGAAAATGGTTGTTGTAGTATGTTGGCATTATTAATATTATTACAGTAGAGTGTAAATAATTAGGATTAATGGGGACCAGACCCCAAATAAAATCCAGTTCACATTATATATCGTTTTAACTGCAGTTACTGTCCTGAAGATGGTCATTATTATGAGCAAAACCTTGTGAAAATTAATCATTTAAAGATCCTATACAAAATTATTTAACAGTAGTGATAAATTCCAGTTTTACCACATAACGTAGGAAAGTAGGTCGCAATTTTTAGTGTTACATGAATACTTACACTAGAATCTGAGCGGAGGAGCCAAAAGACATATTCCACAGAATAGTAAAATTGTTTCCATCAAGAACAAAGACATTCCCACCAGAAGTCAGCACTACATCCTCTCTCTGGTCTTGATTCATATCTATCAATAGTAGATCTGAACTCACACCACCCTCTCCACTCCAAACTTTCTTCACCTAAACAGACAACATGACTAAATTAGTTATTTTCTTAAGCTAATTGTAGATATATAACACTGAAGCCAAACCAGCGGAGCCATGTAATTCCAATGTAAGCTCTAATAACAGGTTCAAAGTCTAAACTAGCTCTGATGGTGACATTTCTCCACCTCGTATTGTTTTTCCTGCCACACTTCTCATTTAATGTGGGCCCATGATTCTCATCTGAGTTAGGGTCAGTGTACAAGTTCATTTATAGTAGATTTTTATCTTTCTCACGAAAAGGCCTGTTTACACATTAATGAAATTGTTGCAGTAAATTATGAAATTACCCTAAACATACAATTATACAATGTAGGCATAGCAGTAAAGATAACATCTAAATAAGATCTTTCCGTTGTTTATATTTACTTACCTTGGAATGATCCGAGTGTACTATGCTGTAGAGTGGTATGGTAAAGAGATATCCAGATGTGTCTTGTGTTCCTGTAGCAAACGCTACATAAAGAGTTTCATCTTGCGACGATATGACACGGGGTAGAGTGAGTAGTCTGTCTGGGGTTACCACCTGACCCAGCAATGCACCACTGTGACCACTTAGCACGGACAGGTTACCTTAAACATTAATATCAATTATTTCTAGTGATTTTAAAGATTGAAGAAGGGTTTGCCATTGACACTTGCGTAATTATAAATAACTTGGCTAAATTGAAAATAGCTGGAGAATATATTCTGAGAGTTATAGTGAATTCTAGGAGATATATTTTTAAAAAATTTAAATTATTTCTGTAAAATATATATTTTTTATTTTTTAATATGATTATTTTTCCCTAACATTGTATTTTAGCATTAAATACATACTTGTATATTAAGTGAAGAAACCTATCTACTGCCTCATCTATTTTATAGGTCTTGGAAGACAACGTGTTACATGTTAATTATATTAGGTTAATTATATAATCAACACCAAATAAGAAAAGTTCCAAAGAGACAGAACTGGACCCTAGCACGAGAATAATGATAAAAAAGTATAAGTCATCAAGTCATAAGAGAAATATTGATTTCACATAACAATATACAAGTGTAAAAACTAATACCATGTGCATTTATCCCAAATCTGTTGGACAGCTAGTGTTTACTTATTTGTAAACAAACTAATAAACAAATTGAATTACAGATCAGATTATTAAATGATTAGAGAGAAAGCAGACTGTACTTACTAGCGGTGTGGAAAGTGAGGGCTGCCAGTATGTCAGACCACCCATCACCATCCATATCAGAAATGTACTGAGCTGAGTAGACCTGTGCCTGATTAGATACAGTATCACCTATACCTTGCAACTTAGACACCTCCCACACCATCTCACCTGACTTACCATTTACAACTCCGAGAACCTACAACACAAAAATGACAATATCACTTCTAAACATTTACAATATAATTTTAGCCATAAGCTCAACGAAACAAAGAAATATTTAGACAGAGTCGTACAGTAAAGAGTTGTATACAAAAGAATAGCCTATGTGTAATTAATGATTAGGGAAGCCAAAAATACCGTTTTTACAACTGATGGAGCAACATGCCAACTCTGTGTCATTCATTACATATAGAGTTTTAAAAGCCCTTTGGTAGGCTTAAGTCCATTATGAGCTGTAGCGCCACATATTATTTATTTATTACAAAGACCGGCCTACACATTGGTGTTCCGTTCACTCATCGCATCGGGTAATACAAATGTCAGGCCACACACTTGCAGCACCCTCATTTCAATTCAGTTGAAATCAACGCCAACACATGTCAGTGAAATCAATCCAATTATCATGTCAGAGGAAATCGCCCAAGAAAAGAGGGGAGTGTTAAAAATGACCAAATATATTTAATTGTATCTAAACATTTTAAAAAGAGAAAAGAAATACAAAGCTGTCGCAAATTTTATCCTCTACAATATTGATAACTACGTTTGCTCTGCAATGCATATAGGAGCATAGGTATTTAGCAAATAAATTGCTCAACATGTTTCAAACTTACTCCAAATTACATCACAGGTCTTTCAAGGCTGGATATTGGGTTTCTTTCTATTGGCTTAGTTCCTAACAACATAAAAAATTAGTACTACACAACCTTTTGCAAGGTTTGGCCCAAGATAGAAAATCCATTTGTTTGAATGATTGTCAAAGGCTAGTTCCTTCAAAAGATTGAGCAAGCAGGTTCAATTGGCCTTACATGGGCCATATGATATGGCAAGTGTCCCTTGGCCAATATGGATGGTTTACTGGAACTTGTGAAGGCGCTTGCGGAGATTGGTACTGGAGATGGCCAATTAGCATGCAAAGGCTACATTCTGATATTGGTTTGTGTAGTATTGATCGGACTTTACCCCATTTGGTTTTCCAGTATCTTAAGTTCTCCTTCTTATTGTATTAAAGCTGATCTTAATTATCAGTGAACTGATAAAAAACTACGTGGTTCAGAGGCCACACTAAAAAACCCTAACCTGGTAGATCATTGCTACTTTGGAATAAGGAGGTTATGGTTTAATTCCCAACATCAGCAAGGGGTGTAATGCCTAGAGTTCACCAAGCATTGCTATATAAAAGTTGTATAATATAAAAGAGTAGCTAATTAAAGTAATCCATTACTACATAAGCTCTTTGGCAGGGCTAAGCTCTCCACAAGCTATTTGTTTCTCATATTTTTATTATAAACACTACTTTCAAATTCACTACTTCAAATTAAGAATTTTGTTTAAAATCTACTTTGATTATTTATTAAGGATAAAAGCTATAGTTGTTTACCCCTGCTTTGCCAGAGAGGAGGCAGTCATAAGTAGGGTCCTGGTTAATGCTGGCTGAACAGTCTACAAACAAAACTTGGTGCCGAGTCTGAACTTGCCAAAGAGTATCACCTGTTTTACCATCTAGTGCCAATGCACCACCTCGGCACAAACTATCTCCACACCTCGTCTCCTCTAATAAACATAAAGGCCCACAACAATTGAAAACATTATTCATAAGATTACAGTAAGTAACATATAAAATACATATAAAAATCAAGAATAAACATACAAAATTGTGACAAGTTGCACACAATCTCATAAGAAACAACTAATTTTGTATTAATAAATAAAAAAGTCTATGGTGCCAAAGGACTTTTCTACTATGTCTACGCCCAAGGCACTACTGTCAAAGTTGACGTTAAGGAATGTCTTATTTACTTTTGGACCCTTTATTTTAAACTGTAGACATAGAAAAAAGTGAAACACAAAATAAAATTATAGCCGTTCTACAGTAAATACATTTTTTGCTTCTAAGCTTACTGAAGGGAACAAAAGCCATGTGATCATTCTGAAAAAAAAAAAAAAAAAAAAAAAAAAAAAAAAAAAAAAAAAAAAAAAAAAAAAA
>KZ652070.1:253252-274671 GCA_001010745.2 Gerris buenoi
TTTTACTACTAGACCACTTTTTGCGTTAATAGATTGCTTTGCAAGTTATAAGCTGAAAACCAATAAAAAATAATTTTTTAAAGTAGTTTTTCGATGATTTCTCATATTTGCCGCGGGAAATTTTGTTGGACAACTTCAGATTCGTGTTCAGCACCCCAAAAAACATAAAGTAAACCACTAACAACAATTACACCAGAACTTTCCTCTTCAAACTACCATTTGACTGGACTATATATACAAATATTTATACATGAGCTAGTTAGAATTTACAATAATTTTATTCGTATGGTTAATATTTAGTTTATTATAAGAAATAGTTCTATTTTCTAAACCAAGTAGAAAATTAATATTTCTTTTTAACATTATTTCATTTTTTTTCTCAATCAACCATCAGATATAAATGTTATCACAAACTCGGATTGCTACTTCAATTATGATAAAAACTAAGTCTCATTCTTATTAGTAAGGTAAATGCAAACGCCTTTTTACAGATATAATAATATGAATTCAATTTGTGGAGAGACTTGAGAGAGAAATAATCAGGTTTTGTGAAATTAAAAGAATTGAGACTCTTTATGCATCTTTGCTTCGAGGAAAGAAGAAAGAGTATCAAAATTTAATGATAATTTATTAATTTAAATTAAATCATGTTTATTTCCTATACAATAATTTCAAAAAAGAAAAAAAAAAAAAATGAAAGAATCAAGTTAAATATTAATCTTTAATTTCAATAAAGTTTAACTAAATATACGTAATTAAATAAATACTAAGGTACTTATAAATCTAAAACTCCTTTGCAATATGGGTCTTACTTTAATAATTTATTAGGAGACGGAGACATAATTAACAATTTAAGGCAACACTGTTCACGTTTCTTGTATTTAAATTAATTATGTTTGTCATAAGGTTATACTGGTTATTGCATTGGCATAATAATAGGCTGCTATAAAACTAAAGGTCATCAAATGTGTTTTTATGTGAACGGACCTTAAAAAAAATTATTGAATGGTATAATTATATTATTTTTATTAGGTTTCCGCTATTTTAGATTACTTTTACGTCATTAAACTTATTCATGTTTGTTTAAGTAAAATTATTGTTTAAAGAATATCCAGAGAATTCTATCCGAATTCAAAACATCTATCCTACTTTTAAACAAATCGAGTGAATTGAATTTAGATTTCCATAAATGGAGCAAAAAATGTAAATCATAACATGTTCATTGATAATATAATATATACATTTTCAGGAACAGCTTTAGAATATGGTTTCCAAATCTGCCGCACACTATTTTATTTGATTCTTTATAACTTTTGTGACAAATGTACATACTCAATCTTGTGTATATAAATGTAAGTTAAAACAGTATTTTGTTTAATAAACATTCTTTTGATTTCTTCTATAAATATATCTAAATTTTGAAGCTTAATCTGGTCAAAATAGTGTGTTGTGGGATTGGTTACCGTATTCTAAAGCTTACCCCATTTTCTTATTAATTTACCCGTACATGCTTAGACTCTAAAACACTTTGTTATTAACATTAAAACATTTCAAAAGATAATATAATTAAGAAATTCAATGTACATTTTTTTATTATCTTCTGTGCAATAAAATTAGTTTATTTATTTGAGAATAGTTCGTAAATGTGCTTTTTACAGTCCTCAGGAGAGACGTTTTTTGTTTCTCTCTCTCTGTGGTAAAATGGTAATAAACAAAACTATCATATAAAGCTGGCAAAACAAACACCTCAAAATGAAGAGATTTAATAGTTATTTGTGCAACTAGGTCGGAAAGTGGCACTTTGCTGCATTCGAGAGAAATATTTACGCCTGAGCCGAAGACGAGGGCGGAAAGGTTTCTCGAGTGCAGCAAAGACACTTTTAGATCGAGTTGCACATTAAATTTTTCCTACAGTTAGTTTTTAATCTGTAAATAAATTGAAAATAATAGAGTGTTTGTCAACATGTATAAAAGGTTTTACAATATCAAGTAAACCAGCTGTTCTGTTTATAGACAGTATTGCCTTTTTTTGCCGGATTATTTTTTGCAAACTTATTTCTCATAATAACCCTTACTCATCACATTTCATTCTTTATTTTAGAATTTTTATCTTCACTTTTTATACTTCAAAATTTTTATATTTGATATATATTGTTGTCAAAAAATATATAGTTATATATAGTCAAAAGTATATATAGTTTGTCAAAAAATAACCATTAGTTGTCATTGTTATTATAATTATAATTTAGATTATTAAATCTTTGTTTAGATTTAAGTTCTTTATGTTCGTAAGTTGGAACACTGGAGTGCGGTAAAGTAAAATGAGTGCGGTAAAGTAAAACGAGTGCGGTAAAGTAGTAAGTGCAGGAATCTGCTGTTTTGCGTACTATTTTGAGTGCGATAACAACCNCATTAAAACAGATTGTAATGGGTAACTCTTCTACTACAATGGTGGAATAATTTTGTATGAAAACAATGATTCCGCCACCATGAATGCCACTTGTCACAATTGAGGTATCCTTTGCTTAATAACAATTCTTGGGACTGTGTCATATTTTGAAACTCTTAATTTTGCGACGTTTGTTTTGTCAGCAATGCAGGATTGTTTTACTGTTAAGCATTTTACCCATGGCTACACTTGTGGCCACACATTTCTATTGCCTCAACCAACTTTTCTTTTTTTCTTTTTCCACTCCCAACTCACACTTTTTTCTTTATAATATGTCGGGCTTTAAATCCTAATGAATTTCCATTGAAATGCATTAAAATTTACTTATTTATATAAACAACATAACATTAAGTAAATTACACAGCTGCCGTGTGAAACTTTCCGACTTTTTTCATAAGTACTGTGGTTAAGTTTACATTTATCTACAAAACTTATATTTACATTGTACATTACGAATTTACAATTGATTGTTAAATAATACAATTGAGTTGTTAAATAATATACAGATTTTACAAATATTGTACAAGTGCTCAAATTCATCTTATTTTCAATAAAATAGGTATTTTTTTTAAATATATTTATTAGCAAATATATATTTAAATATGTTTTAAAATGTATGCTTGTTTTGTTAAAATAAATAATATTTGGCCGTAGATGTTTACTGCAGTTTTTAAGTCTAATATCCATAACTTACTCACAAAATAAAAATTTACATAATATGCTATTTATTTCATATACAAAATCAAAAAAAGTAAATTTAATATATATTTTAATATAACTATTTATATGAGTAGATAAAAATTTATATGAGTAGATAGATTATATACATTAGGGTTATATTTATAGTTTAAATTATGCAATGTAGTTTGTTTATAATGCACAATTTCAAGAAGATTTTTCTACCTAATCCTTAAAGTTTTTGCCAGTAAATTTGTTAAATGTTCTATCTAAAAACCTATCGCAGGATGAACTGAAGGGCGGAAACTATAGCTTAACCTTTTTTATGAAGATAACCTTCCTAGAATTCTTAATAAGATTATCTTTACTAAGGATGTTAGGTTTGTAACCTCCCTCAAAGTCTGTTCTATTCAAATTTCAATATCAGCTGTTTTAGCATATAAAAGGCTAATTTAAAATATTTGTTCAACATCAATAATTTAATATAAAAATAATAAAACATAATAACTAGAGACATCATTTGAAGCAATCCACCTAAAAAAATTAGAAATTCAATTTCTAATTCTTCTTCGCCAGACTGGTAATTTAGAGGCCCGTGGTTCAAATCCCGGCGCTGGAGTCTATTTTTCTCTGTATGTTTCCCGTAGTTAATAATAATTATAATAAATAAAAAACTATATAAAATACAATAAATTAGAGAAATATAAAATTAATAACATACAATTTGAGGTATTTATATAATAAATAAGTATTCGTATTATATTTGTAACATAAAACATGACCATTATAATAAGAATGCAGATCGCTGCAGCCACTTAGTTACGCGATGCAAAAAATGTATTCTTTGGTAAGAGTCATCGTGGTTTATTTATTTAGTATTAATTATTAAGTTTTTTTGTAAAAAAATAAAATAAATATTATATTTCACGAAACTCCTCTAACAAATAAATATATAAATCACAATTGATATCACAAACGCTTAATGTAGTAGCCCGTTCATTTATATAAATATATTAATAATATGTATATATAATATAAAAAATATCAAACTAATAAATAATAATTGTTATTACATAAAAAATATCCTAATTTTACTCAATATCAAGTTCTAAGGTAAAGGGAACCATTGATAACCACGAATTAAGCTTGAATGGTTGAATCCTTATATTAGGAATTGACAGATCCTGTTCCTTTAAATTATGATGATGCTATATTGGTTGAAGTTATAAATTAAAATATTTCTCAGTCCTGAGGATTGGATGATCTTCCTTCTTAAACTGCTGTCCCAAACGAGAGTTAGTGCGCTGACAGGGCGGGAAATCGAGTGACACACAGATTGGCCAACCTCTGAGGGAAAACATGAAGCCACTACATTAACCTTCTTAAATGGTTACCCAGAGGGCAAATCTTAAGCTCTCATTGGCTCCCCACCCCATTTGCTAGTTTTTTCCGCACTGACTCTCGTTTGGAACACTCTGTAAAGTGATTTGTAATTTATAATGAATTCTTCCCAGGACTTTAGAGTTTAAAATTAATGATTTTTTTTCCATAGACTTAATGATAGAAAAAGTAAATTTCGAATATGTATTTTTTTCGGAAATTATGCTTATTAGAAAACGAAATTTTCTAGCTTAAATGTATATTATTTCTTTAGTGAGCTATTTTGTTCTGTTATTCTGCGTTTGGTTACCAATGTTTCCCATAATCTTTCATTAAATTTACATATCATTCGATGGTTACAAAATGAACAATACTTAAAATAATTAGCCTAATAATTCACCATAATGAAGATCACTGATACTGGTAGATAGCCAATCACGTCCTTATGGAATCAAGTTAAGACACGATAAATTAAACATTTCACAAATACTTGTGGCACAAACTAGGGGGGAGAAATGAGTACATATTAACTTGGTTACCCACCCAAAATGAATTTNTTCTCTGTATGTTTCCCGTAGTTAATAATAATTATAATTTGATTTAAATTAAAAAAAAATAGTTATAAAATGTTAATAAAGTTACTTAAGTTAATAAATTAACTATGATAAACTATTTTAATTAAAATTGAGGAAACTAACCAAACCTTCATGCCTAACTACCTTCTACCTTCATACACTTTCAGTTATTCAATTTTTTTATCTTGTTTCTTTTTTTCTTAATATTTTCTTTTAACTTTATTTTAAATGGGTAATAAGTATTTAAAGTGTACTTAGCTAGTTTTAAGGTCTTATATGTTGATGTAATTTACTCAAACATAAGTTCTAAATTAGTAATTATTTTATCCTATTATGTCGCTAAGCAATTTTTTTAAAGAAAACTTTAATATATACATCATTTATAGTAATTTACATATTTATTTTAGTAATTTACATTAAAATAAATTAAATTACACTTATTTTTTCATTACAATAAGTAAATATAATAATAAAAACTTATGTTTTGTATTTTATACTCAAATTCAGTTTTTTCTCTCGGTTTTGTTTACACATATTAATAAAAAATAAATTATAATAAGACAAATAGATAAGTAAGATCTGTTTGTCTGTCTGAATGTTTGGTCTTTATGCTTTTTTAGTGTTAAGTGGTTAGTTATCGATCGATATACTTTTAGTTAATATTTTGTTTGATATAGTTAATATTTAATAATCAATTAAATTAGAAATAGTCGTTTCAGATTTTTTTTTTTTAAATCCAGAAAGTTGGTACTACCTAATACCAGTCCTAAAGATTCAGATCATTGTAAATTATTATAAAAGGAGAGAAAAATACATATTAAAATGCAACCCGACACAAGGTTGTTAAATTATGTTCTAAATTTTTATTTCTGTTTTGTTTTATTATTTTTATTTCAAACGTGATATTTAAATTAATATATTACTAGGCCGAGATGTCTCGATATACTAAGAGGAGTTGTTCTTTAAAGATTATGATATGTACATAGATCAGGAGGGTCATGGTGGCATCATTAATAACATGTTCTTGAGCCAATTCCCAAAGATTATAGTTCCATTTTATATATGCATACATATATTGTTAATGATATTGCCATTATGTGAGATGTTCAACGTTCCAAAATCAGTAAAAAAAAAAAATATTAATTTAGAATTAGACTGATGTCGAATCTGGCTCTTCCAAATTAACACGTACCAATNAGATTATAGTTCCATTTTATATATGCATACATATATTGTTAATGATATTGCCATTATGTGAGATGTTCAACGTTCCAAAATCAGTAAAAAAAAAAAATATTAATTTAGAATTAGACTGATGTCGAATCTGGCTCTTCCAAATTAACACGTACCAATTTATTGATAATATTATATTTAACAAACCACGCTTTTATATAGAATGCACTAAGAAGGAAAAAAAAAAAAATTAAAAGTGCTAAGTACTACGAGTGATCACAGAAATATGTGTGTGACTCCTAAAATAAAAGCGTAGCGAATGCGGGTTCTTTAACAGCTTATGGGAAAGCTATACTACAAAGCTGTATACTACAAAGCTATACTACAAAGCTGTACGCGGGTGCGTACGAACTTAGGTAGTATCTTTTATGCGTGCTATCTCCTGGACTAAAAAGGCTATTGATTAAAATAGCGGCCGGAGGACCAACTTAAAATTTTTTCCTTACAAACAATAAGATTTTCAAAACTAAAGCGTTTTAAAAATTTAATATGTCAATTTTTAAGAATCTTAATATCTTATGCAACGTCTAGTACCAATATTTGTAATTGTCAACCGTTATTAATTACTACACTTATACACCATAAATGATATAATTTGAGATTTTATTCGACAACATTAATTTCATGTTAATGTTTTATAATATTAATAATTAAAGTTATCTGCATTTTGACAGGTTAAAATGATATACAGACAGACAAACCAAATTCCACAGTAAAACTGTCTAGAATGTGTTACAAAAATGAATACTAAATACTAAATAAAAATTTAAATATAATAATAAAAACTTAGGGTAACTCTTCTACTACAATGGTGGAATAATTTTGTATGAAAACAATGATTCCGCCACCATGAATGCCACTTGTCACAATTGAGGTATCCTTTGCTTAATAACAATTCTTGGGACTGTGTCATATTTTGAAACTCTTAATTTTGCGACGTTTGTTTTGTCAGCAATGCAGGATTGTTTTACTGTTAAGCATTTTACCCATGGCTACACTTGTGGCCACACATTTCCATTGCCTCAACCAACTTTTCTTTTTTTCTTTTTCCACTCCCAACTCACACTTTTTTCTTTATAATATGTCGGGCTTTAAATCCTAATGAATTTCCATTGAAATGCATTAAAATTTACTTATTTATATAAACAACATAACATTAAGTAAATTACACAGCTGCCGTGTGAAACTTTCCGACTTTTTTCATAAGTACTGTGGTTAAGTTTACATTTATCTACAAAACTTATATTTACATTGTACATTACGAATTTACAATTGATTGTTAAATAATACAATTGAGTTGTTAAATAATATACAGATTTTACAAATATTGTACAAGTGCTCAAATTCATCTTATTTTCAATAAAATAGGTATTTTTTTTAAATATATTTATTAGCAAATATATATTTAAATATGTTTTAAAATGTATGCTTGTTTTGTTAAAGTAAATAATAATTGGCCGTAGATGTTTACTGCAGTNTTACATAAAAAATATCCTAATTTTACTCAATATCAAGTTCTAAGGTAAAGGGAACCATTGATAACCACGAATTAAGCTTGAATGGTTGAATCCTTATATTAGGAATTGACAGATCCTGTTCCTTTAAATTATGATGATGCTATATTGGTTGAAGTTATAAATTAAAATATTTCTCAGTCCTGAGGATTGGATGATCTTCCTTCTTAAACTGCTGTCCCAAACGAGAGTTAGTGCGCTGACAGGGCGGGAAATCGAGTGACACACAGATTGGCCAACCTCTGAGGGAAAACATGAAGCCACTACATTAACCTTCTTAAATGGTTACCCAGAGGGCAAATCTTAAGCTCTCATTGGCTCCCCACCCCATTTGCTAGTTTTTTCCGCACTGACTCTCGTTTGGAACACTCTGTAAAGTGATTTGTAATTTATAATGAATTCTTCCCAGGACTTTAGAGTTTAAAATTAATGATTTTTTTTCCATAGACTTGATGATAGAAAAAGTAAATTTCGAATATGTATTTTTTTCGGAAATTATGCTTATTAGAAAACGAAATTTTCTAGCTTAAATGTATATTATTTCTTTAGTGAGCTATTTTGTTCTGTTATTCTGCGTTTGGTTACCAATGTTTCCCATAATCTTTCATTAAATTTACATATCATTCGATGGTTACAAAATGAACAATACTTAAAATAATTAGCCTAATAATTCACCATAATGAAGATCACTGATACTGGTAGATAGCCAATCACGTCCTTATGGAATCAAGTTAAGACACGATAAATTAAACATTTCACAAATACTTGTGGCACAAACTAGGGGGGAGAAATGAGTACATATTAACTTGGTTACCCACCCAAAATGAATTTAATGTGTAAATATTTCCTTGTCGTTAATAGTTAATTACCTAAGTGATATCACTTTTATATAAAGAAGTGTGATGATCCTTTATTTCAATGTTCGTTGGACTAAATATCTCTTTATCACATGGCACCTGGTAGGTAACAAAGTTAAAGAGTACGGAGAAAGTTTGGAAATATGAATTACACAGAATTTTGATGAGGTCAATACGATGTACAGCTAAGTTAAAAGAAGATCTCTGATCTATCTCTTTCTTATTATAAATCAGATTCTGTTTAAGGTTTGTGATTTTTGACTGTGTCCTTTTGAATGTAGGCATTTAAGTACTTGTGGCCACGAACTAGGAGATGAGCGGTTGAAGTATGTATTGTCTGAAATAATATCTTGAAGAAGTATCCTGGTAAGGATGATAAACAATGTAGAATGTAGGATGTGATATTATTTATCTGTCTCATTTATCGATAATTCTACTGACTGCCAGAATCTTTTGTAAGAGTAAAAATTACGTTTATAACTTAAAGCACTAATGCTTGATAATGGAAGGCATACTTTGTTGTCGATATAGTAAAACTCTTCCTCATTACAAGTGCTTTGTTATAAAAATTACCTCAGGAGTTATTCAATACAATCGTTTCGTTGCCAGATCACATTTCAAAAAGACCCCGTCGTAGACGATCGTCTGGAGTTAAGAGTGTAGACAGGTACCTCAGATCGTCTTCCGAATGAGAGGTAGGCTCGACACCAGTCTTGAGCCCCTTCTAAATCCCTGCAGCACATTGGGTACACGATATTCGACCTTGTTTTGACTGCGCATCTCTGACAGAGTTCCATGATTATCGGCTGTAATCAAATAAATACGAATTTATGCTAGTTAGTAGTTTCTTGTAATTTCGAAGGACTTAATAAAAAGCTTTTACAGAAAAGCGTGCATCTAACAATGTCCAACAACACCTAACACTTCTTGAAATATAGCTCAAGAAAATGGAGAATAATGAAAATTGAAATTAAACGTTACCACGTAACCATTTCTCTGATCTGAGGCATGCGAACCTCCAACACTTAACCAAATCTCTATCCCTCATTCTAGTACTTGGGTTACTCCTTGACCTAACGCAAACAATAACGCAAAAGAATAGAAACTAACAAACTGTCGTTACAAACTGTTACACTGACGCTTATTATTATTAAATCTGATCTCAGTACACAAAACTAACTTCATATAATATAACACCATAATCACCCATTGAGGTTACACCAACCGCTTTAACTCTTACCAAATCCAATTCCTAAAAATTCCTTCCTTTGACTAAAAAAATCTCAGGAAAATAATATTAATGCTCCCTTCTTTGTTTCCAACCTCATCCTTCATCCTTCTAACGACCTAAAAGTATTCTTTGTTTCTGACCTAGCTGCCTTTAAAGATCAATCCTTTTAAAATTCTCTATCTTATTATTCTAAAACGGCAGTCCAAACGTAATTACTAGGACAAATGTGGTATTTAGGACCCCTTAGATCACATAGGGTAAAATAATTAAAAAAATAGACCATAAATAAAAAAAATTGTCACAAGAATGCAAATAGAATTTATCATAATAGCTTAGACCAAGGGGTCTCCAAACTACGGCTCGCCGCGCCATGAAAGACGTTAACAAATTAACCCAAACGATGCAAAGTTATAAGTTCTCCATCTCCATAATGTAATGCCATTTTACAGCTTAAAAAAGATCAGTACGAGTATTTTTTTGGCCGAAATGGATATAGTTTATAAGCTTATCATCCATATTCCCTACAATAATTTTGAATCTGTGAAGTCAGATAGCTGAATCTTATTTACTTCACACCGGCCCGCTTTGGACCATCATTTCCAGATCCGGCCCTTCAACCTTGCAGACCCCTGGCTTAAAACATAAGTTTTAAGAAAGTTATAATTTCTATACTTCTATGATCATTAAATTGAACCGTGAAAAAGTGTTATACTAATATATAAATTACAATATACAACATTTTTTTTTATTATTTAATGTAGTTAAAATAAATATATTACACTAAATACATGATAATACAGGCAGCAAATTTATTATCTCTGTTTATAGTTCAATATTCCAATTTCTTATAGAAACTGTCGATAATCATTCAAATAAATATATCATTCATTTAATTCATGGCTGTTTCGGCCTTCAGCAGCCAATGTCAAAAATAATTAATTTGCTCAGTTGAGCGCTGAAATGTTTTAATTTAACTATAGGGATTTTTTTTTAACCAACATTACAGTTTTAGCTTTTCAAATGTTTTTTTACTTACTCTTCACATTGATTTCAATAGCCATGTTAATAAAAATGTTAACAGTGATGAAATTCTCTGATTTTAAAAGAAAAGAGTGATTTTTAGAGAATTTATAAAAGGAAGAGTGACTTTTGGGGAATTTATACAAAAAGAGTGACATTTGGGGGAATTTAATTTTGATATACTGATTCCTTTTTTTGATTCTAATTTAATTCAGGGAATTATTAGTGTCGTTTATGATGGGTTTGTTAGTAATTAGTTTAATAATGCTTTTGCATTTATGTTGAGTTGTATAATTCTACATTAGGATTATTATTGTAATTGTTATCATTATCCTTTGTGATCATCATTTTCAAAAATTGCTGTACTCTCTGAGATTCGAAGCAGAATATTTCAGTGTTACGCTAATCTCTTGGCCAAATCACCGATCATATTAGGTTTGTTCCAACCACACTTCAAACTGTACGACGCATGTGCATTAGCCAAAAAACGTTCAAGTGTTGTCCGATGCGCATGCGTCGGACAGTTTAAACCAGTTTGAAGTGTAGTTAGAACAATCCTATTATAAACTTATTCTCCGTTTATTATTCAGACTCCTTTCATCATATTTACAAATTCTTGATTAGTGAACTTTCCTTATGAAAATCGGCTTAGATAATTCCGGAAGAATTATTTAAAAGAAAAGCAAATTAAGATAACAATAATTATTTTAGAAGCGTAATTGAAATAACTCGAGGCAAGCAACGTGAGCTGAACGCTTTTACCAAGAGAGTATCAACTCTTCTTTATCTCGAGCTAGGTCGTAAGGGTACGAAACTATGCAGCGACCTCTTGACTTATATAATATTCAATTAGCAGTTAATCTATTTAATTACAGAAACGACTTTAAACAACCAAGATATCTCCTTCCAATGACATATTTTTTTAAAAGAATTTAATATTTTAATTTTAGTTATTGTACATTTTTTAGATTAAATTTCCCCCTCTTCCTATTGGGTTTAAATTAATTAGAACGATCGACTAGGAGATTTTTATGACATTTATTAGCTCTCATAATGTAAATTTATATTAATAATTTCAATATATTTTAATATTATGCTTAAGGGTTTTGGGATGTCAAATAATCAAAAAGTATCAACCAACACCTAAATGCAGATAACATATTTGCAATGTAAACTAATACCATTATGTTGATACATGAATAATGACTTCCAGTAGCATCAAGTACTTTCCTCTTCTAACAGTTAATTTCAGGATATGCACAAAGATTTTTAGAATGTCTTATTTTTCGCCTTTGTAGGAGCCTAGTGCCATGATGCCTAGTGCCAATAAACGTTTTTCATTCATTTCGTCTTAGATCTACCCCGGAAACTTAACGTTTACTCCAGTAGCTGGTATAAAAGATTAAAAGCTATCTCCAGTCTCATTCTCCATATTCAAGGATTATTAAACCCTCTGGTTACCAAATTTACTTAAGAATAAGTTAAGTGCCAAAATAGAGCAAAATCAGCAGTGGACCAAAACAAACACTCGATTCATAATGAAAGAGCGTTCATTTTTTACTTTCTCATATTATATTTAGGTAAATAGAAAATCTTGTGATGGCGAAATTAGATGTTGAGATTTTGATGGATTTACACTATTTGGCAGGAGTGCAAAAAAAGGCTCGCGTCTATGCAGATGCGAAAGGAGCCTAAAGTACTTGGACAATTACAATGTAATTTGGCGTGCAGGCGAAATCGAGAATTGAATTTTAGAAGAGGAGACAGTTACCAATTATTATTAAAATATAATTACCTCATTGCTAAAATATTAATTACCGTTTCACTAAATTAAACGTAGTTATCATACAAATTTTAAGTTTTATTAGCTTATAATTTAAGTTTATAAGTGGATACTTATTCAAAAGCAGGTATACTGAAATTAATACTTCAAACTTAACGTGTTGCAGGACTTGGTCCAGGGGTAAAATATATCCACTTTTTATAATTAAAACAGAAATAATTTCAGCTACTTTTCTTCAACCTTCTACGACCTAACTCAAAAATACATCATTAATTATACGGGACTACTACTTATGAAGAATCATAATATAAGTAGTTTTTCCGGGAAAAAATGTAGCTTTTAAAAACTTGTAATTGCTTGTAAATATGTTTTAATAACTATTAACACATAAAGTGTTGGTCGGGTTCAATTCCCTGTCAGGGAAGTTATTTTTTTACGGTAAATTTTGATAAAATGTTCAATGTAGTATTTAAATCTAATAACAAAAACTCGAAACAACTAATGAACAGAGAACACTGGATCAAATAAGTAAGAATGTACTCGTATAAGAGCAATTCTTGTTCACATCAGATTATATGTGATGGATATTTTTCTTTTTAAGTGTAACTTGTGGTCTCTACGATATTAAGTAAAAGTTATAACCAGCTTTTCCAATCAGAAAGCTTAAATTTTTCTCTAGCTTATAATTAAGTTTAGTGTCTGAATAGTTTTTTCAAAGAAACTGATTTGTATTTATTTTAATATATGAAAATATATCGATATATGATTTTAATTATTATCTTTATTTCTATCAAAGAGTCAAACTGGTTGATCTTACATGTGGCATCCACTTTAACGAGGACGGTGTTATCACTGTCAGGGTTTATCACTTAATATATCACCAGGAATTTCCTAATCAACAAGACCTCTTCATCAACACAGACTATCCCCCAACCAAACATTGGTTTCAAGAAAAAAATGAATGATAAATTAATTCCAAAATCCAAAAACCATTTTTTTTTATCCGACAAAAACAAAAGCAAAAAATAAACACTCATGTTGTCTCAATTTTTCTCCTTCATATGATATAACGATATTCGAGGACATTCTACTAAATTCTATATATCAGAGAGTTGGAATGAAAAATAAAAATAAAAACATAAAAAGAAGCATTATAAACATATTTATAATTATATCGATAGTGCTATAAAATTAATGAGTAATAAAAAGAAGACATGATGCAACTTGTTTCAGATATTTAAGAAGGTACTATAACCTCTTTCAATGCTATTAGAATATTTTCACAACACTGATAATGATAATAGTGAGGAAACCTATAAAATTATATGTAATATATNTGTAAGGATTTTGGGCGATATTCATATATATACATATTTAAATCGTAAACTGTGAAATGATTTTATATTTGTTGATTGTTGATTTTATTTTTATCAAACTAGTACGGGACTGTTAATTATAATCCTTAGTAGTATGAAGAAGTGAAAGATCGAGCAAAGAAGGTTAAGCATATTATTTCTAATTCAAGGAGTTAATATTTGAAGTTTCAGGTTTCAGGTACAGAGTTTTAAGTTAAAGCGAAAAAATGCAGTTATCATTTGTGGCATATCTATAGGGACTGATTAAAGGGACAGAGGTTGTGCTCTAAGCAAGGTTTGTGTGGTATCGCGAGAAAAGAAGAGAATGAGGCGTAACATACAATGAAGAAATGTTGTCACCATTTGTAAGCATCTAAAGAGATTAAAGGGACACAGGTTGTGCTCAGGCCCGTAGGGCTGAGGCCTCTATATTTATTAATGTTCAATCATACTTGAATGGTTAAGTATGAGTTTTACTATAGATGAAGGGAAAAGTGATAAAATGATTAGCTCATTCGACGTTTTTTATTCAAAATATCAGCAAAATTAATAATACTGTAGAAACACCTTCATATAAGTACAAACTGTAAACTGTTTTCAGTTTATTTTCAAATCTGAGCAATATGTGGTTTCGTTTATGAACAAAAAAATTAATAAATTACTAAGAGAGGTAAAAGTTTAGATGCAACTTAACTTGTTATAATGATTTTCTTCTGAACTTGACACAAGTAAAGATATCAATAACTCAGTTGAAGTCAATTCTCTGGGCTCTAGCGTTCTCGGTGGATAAAAGAGCAAAACCGTGCTTTGAACAATGGCGTTACATCATCAGAACGCAGTACATGAGACCAGGAAAGAAGACTGGACAATTTTTGAAGCGTCAATTGTATCTTTAATGCCTTTAAAACGGTTGCCAATCTGAGACGCATGACACATGGTATCAACCATAGGATAAGAAACTGTCGCTCTGATCTTGTTTTTAGGGTCTGACCGATCTTTGGTCTTCGCACGCTTCATTAAAGGGCTTTTTCGTCTTTCTGGCTGGTTGCTCTGTGAATTCGTGTGTTATTCCCTACTTTGAACATACTCTGCTGCTTCAGTAACGACTTCTTCGAACGAAGAAGTTCGGTCGCTTTCAACAAAGCATCCCCTAGAAGATCGTAAGCTGTTATTAAATCTACTGATTCAGATTGTAAGGATTTTGGGCGATATTCATTTCCCCTAATATTTTACTATGGACAGTCAAAAGCAAAATAAAACTGAAGGATTCTAACTTTTTCCTGAGGCCCTCAGCCTGATTCTTTAATTTTATAATGAGGAACTTCAACCCTGAAGTGGCTTGTTCAGTAACAGCTGTGAAAGGGGTAAACGTTTCGGATATGTTCAACTCACAAACTCTAGAAGATTTACACCTATATACGGGGGCCCGGGTCCAAGGGCGGTGCCCCGGTTTGCCCAGCCTAGCTAGGGTCCTGGTTGGGCTTCAAATTAGGTTTAGTATCGCCAAAAAGAAGAGGGCAGAGGTTTAACATAGACCGACGAAATGCCGATACCATTTTTGCCAGATGTTATAATTTAAACAAAGGACTACGTTGACGCCTTGTTGTTAGATTTGGAGGTTAGAAGAAGGAGGTTATATTCAAAACGAGAAATCAGCTAACCGACTTTCTTTGCATGATCTCCAAGAGAACAGGATGTTAAAGGTTTATCTTAACGAAAGAAGTTTTGAAGATAGCTTTTGAATTTGCTCATTTATATAAACGGGCAAAAAGTTGGAGGTTAAAATTGGTAATTTAATGTTTTTTACTATTTAAGGAACTCATCGCTTTTATTTTATTATTTATATGTTATTATCATAAAAATCACTCAATTCTAATTTTTATGTGTTTAGAGCTATTCCTAACTGTACTGATTATGTCGCAAGTATTTAAAAAAGCATACTAACAAAGGTTATTAATTACAGCTTTTAACGGTAAGTATTATATTAGTGGTCATTATTTCTGATGAAATTATCCTTGATATCTGCCAAACTTAGACTAAAACTTAGTATTTACCTCTAGTCTGCATTGATTGTCCGGAGCGTTAGGATCCCATGGAAATTTCGTTGTAGTAGGTGGTACTGTCATTGAGTGCACAGCCAAAACCCAAAAAGCCAAAAATACCTGCAACAATCGTAACATAGAAATCACTTAGCTTTATGTTACTTTATTAAAAATAAGTCTTCCTCTTTATATTTATTTTCTTGTGATAAAAACAATTGAATAATAGTTTGCCAATTACAACCTATTATTGTCAAAGTTATTTAAATACCCCCCCCCCCCCCCCCGTTTTTAAATCTGTCACACAATTTTTAATTTTTTACATGAATTAAAATTTCATAAAAATCAGATAAGTACTTTTCAAGACACAGCTGTAAACATAAATGTAAGTTTGTGCGGATGTGGAAGAGATACAAATGTGCGCCAAAGGTTGAAACTTATAAGGGACCAGCAATTGGCTAATTAACCTACCATCTAAATTAAAGTCGAACGAGTATTTTTAAGATATATTAGTTCATAAAAATTTTATACTGTCTTTTAACATCAATTTTGAACGTATCGGTTTTTCTACTGCTTTTAAAATAACACAAACGGCAAACCGACAGACAGACACGAGATCAAAAAATGTACCCTGATCCTGATGTCTGAGACGGAATACTGTCTCTTGACATTAGAGACCTAAAAAAAATCTCCAACAAATGTGTTGATGATGAGTAAGTGTTATGATGAAAAATAATAACAGCGCTTGGTCAGGTTTGCTGAATCAGGCAAAAAAAAAAAAAAAATACAACACTGGCTATAATGTCCATAATAATCATATAATAATAATAATCATCCATAATAATCCATATAATCCCCCGACCTGTAATGACCCATTGTGCAGTCGAACGGGACTAAAAACCCAAAGAAAAAAAAAAAAAAAAAAAAACACTGGCTATAAACAGAACAGCTGGCTTAGTTGATATCGTAAAACCTTTTTCATGTTGATCAACATTTATATTTTATTTACAGATTAAAAACTAACTGTAAGAAAATTAAATGTATAACTCGATCTTAAAGTGCATTTGCTGCACTCGAGAAAACTTTTCGAGTGTGATTAACGAGTGCAGCAAAGTGCCACTTTGTGCAATAGTTACACAAATAACCTGTTACATTCAATAAGAACACAAAATACAACCAATATTTTGAACTAAGAAAATTAGCGGAACTACACTTTTTTTATTATTATTCAATTAAATTGAAATCAATGAACAATACCCATAATTCGATGCCTAGTTTATGTTATTTGTTATATTTTCAACCTTGCCAGAGTGTTAAACAGTTCAAGGCTTCAATAATAACAAAACAATTTTTGTTTTTATTATTATTATTTTTATACTTGTGTTCCAATACCAAATCTTAACTGAGTTATTCCTTTGAACCACAGAATTACTCGAAATTCACTAGAAGAAGTTATTATTAAAAATTAATCATTAAGCAAGTAATAGCCATAAATAGCTTATTTAATTGTTTGAATGTATTTCTAGTTTACTTGTCTCTTATTTGATTTTAAGTTTATCTATTTGCTTGTTTCTTTTTTGGTTTTTTTGTTTGATTTATAGGATTTATAAGTTTCTTTGCTTGTAAGTTCATTTGTTTCTCAAGTTTATTTTGATGGTTCTTAGTCTCTAAACAAGAAATACAAAAATGTAGTATAGTATGATTATCAATATAATTATCTTTGGTTACATTTGTAAATAAACATTTGTTACAAAAGTAATAATATATGAAGGCAATCACTTTCGTTTCATGTTAAAAATTAAAATTTTAGGATCATATCATCAGTAGCGTTGTTATAATATACTATATACCATAATATTCCAAGGAGGGTAAATTAATTCAGAACTTTAAAGGTAAATTTTTATAAATGCATCATGTCATATTAGGCTAGAAAATATTTGTGATAAATTATTGTTATTTATTTATTTATTTATTTTTTATTTATTTAAATTTTCGGGTGTTGAACAACGTGGTTAAATACACCCTTAACAAAACTTTAATATTTTACATTATATATTAGTTAATCGATATTGACATATTTGCATTATTGTATGAAATATAATTAAAAGTTAGTTGATACTTAACATATAAGTTAACTGACTTATTCAAACATTGAATAAGTCAGCGTCCTTTAAATATAGAGTAAGTTTAGAAATAAAAGTCGAATTGTTTCCAAGCAAGTCAGGTAAAGAGTCAGGTATGTTGTATGTTTGTCTTAGTTGTTCTATAGCTGCGGACAGTCTGTCAGTAGATGAGCTACAGTCAGAATGTCATTGCATAGTCTACACCTAGGTCTGTCTCGATCTCTAGTAAATATATAACTGTGAGTAAGTCTTGTATATGTCCTATTCTTAACCTGCATAGTACAGTTTCTTCATGTCTGTCTTTTCTGTAGCAAGAGTTCCAGTCAGCTATACGTGGTTTGACATGTCTTAGTTTGTTGTCAGTCAAGTCTGTCCAAGAATTTTGCCATTTCTCTCTAATTTTTAAATTAATTGGATTGTTAAAGTCTCTGGGTGTAATTTCAGCTTCAGTAGGTTCTCCGTCTGTAACAGCTAGTTTTGCCAGTGCGTCTGCAGCCTCGTTCCCTGCAATTCCAAGGTGGCTGGGTACCGTTATTTATTTATTACTGAATAAAGAGAGATAATCAATATAAAATTGCTGTGAATTTAAAATTTTGTGTATATTTGAAAGCCTGGTCAATTCTTTGTTTTTAGTGAGTAGAAAATTAACTCATCTGTAAATATCTCTTCTGTAAACAACTCTTCTGCAGTAACTTTCCTGTAAATGCTGAAATGTATTTATGCAATAATTTACCCGTGATAAAAAATGTTTGTTGGCTAATTTAAACCGATGACCTCTCTATAATAACGTTATATTGTGTGGATATCAGTATATCCACTATTATAAAAATTACGTCTTAAGTTTTAATCAAAATTTTAATTTTAATAAATTGCATATTATTTTTATATATAGTTTGTGTCAATATATGATTGACTAGCTTATATACACATTGATTTGTACTACATTCCTCCCCTTCCCGGAGGCTTCCATGTAGGCCATCTCAATTGATCAGCATGACACCTGCGTGTTCAGCTCCTTTAAATCTGACATCTGACAATATAATTTGATTATCCGCACTTTTCTACCACTTTTCCTTCTTAAGCTTAATTTCCTGGACATTGTTTCATCCAAACTGTTTCCTGTACCTCGAAATATTTAAGTCTTGTATATTTGTCATGATATTACTATCATGTCGTAGGTAAATAACGCTTTTGTTTCGCAACTTCTACTTTCCTGCTGAAATCTGGCTTCATCAATATAAGTCTTAAGCTGTCTACCAAGCATCAGCTCTGCTGGAGAAAGCCCTGTGGTTTTATGTGGTGTGATTCTGTACGTGAACAATAACTTGGATAGCCTTGCCTGCCAACTGTCTCCGCTATTTCTAGACGCAGCTTATCTTCGTTTAAAAGTTCTTAAAGCTCTCTCAGCTAAGCCATTTGTTTGCGGATGGATATGAAGCAGACAACATGATATTGTTACTATCACAAAATTATCTTATGACATTCCCAGTGAACTGCCTCCCATTATCAGATACAATTACCTTAGTTAACCCAAAACGAGCTACTTTCTGCCATCAACCGAGTAGTATTTTCTGCCGTAATACTACTACCGAACATACCTTCCTAACATACCTAACATAATCCCTAGTCTAAGCATACCTCTGATCATCTTGTAGTAGCATCGACCAAGACTAGCCAATATCGATTTTCATAAGGGCCCACAATATCGACATGTACTCTAGTCCAGGGATTGGAGTTGGAGAGAACACTCCATGAAGCTACTCCATAAGCTGGGAACTCAGCATCGCTTGAACTATTTTCCTGACACGGTTAATATAACCCGACGTACCCTTTTATTTCTTTATCAATGTTAGGCCACCATGCAATTAACCTAGCAACCGACCTCATAGCGGCTATTCCTGGATGCCCTTCTTGAAGTATTTGTAGAACTCCCTTATAATTTTCGGAATAATGGTCCCATATATTGACATTTGATATAAACAGATTAATTTATACTACATATATAAAAGCCAAATACCACTGATTCTTCCATCACAATATCTCCAGACGGCAATAGCCAGAGACTGAATTTTAAGATTCTTCTTACCCCCTAGGTGCTCGTAAGAAATCATTTTACGATCCACTATCTTGATTTAAGGTGGTGTCCATTTATATTCATATCATAGTAGCTTTATCTCTAAAACGGAAGTAGCTGGAAAGCTGGAATTCTCCATGAAGGTTCCTCTTAACCCTAGGGGCTTGCTAAGAAATATCTTTAGAATCCGCTATCTTTATTCAATATGGCCACAATTTATGCAGAGTTGCAACCTTGAAATATGAAATTGAGCGTATTTCGAGGATATAAAAACTTTTGTAAAAGGGGTTTCCAATCGGCCATTCTGTTTCAAGATAATGCGCTTGCATGTTAAAACATGTTCTCTGCAATAAAATAGTTATTAACATTTCTTTGAAACGTTAATTGTTTTTGTCAAAACAAGCCTTGTTTTGAAAACTAACAGTTTTACATTATTTTCACGATTTTTTTTTTTTGATTTTTTATTTTTGGTCACTAAACACAATCTCATTTTTAGAGGTGAATATCAGAACAAAGCTTGGTTTGGTGCTAAACTATCAGGAGAAATTAGTGTCCTAGTAATTTGTATTGTTGTGATTTTTCCTGACGATTCTGAATCCAGTAAATTAATTAAGACTTCGAAATAGGTAATAGGTTCTTGACACTCTTGTAACAATGTGGAAAAGAAAATCGCAATTTTCCATAAAATCCTCTCCGACGTCTTCAGTTCCTAAATCAGCCAGTAATTCATATGTTTAGTATTTATTAAATTTCCTCTTCAATAAAGATTATCTCGCCCAGCCACACACAAACAAAGGATTAAAAAAAAAAAAAAAAAAAAAAAATCACAACTCATTATCATCAAGAATATCCACTCGCGCTGTTCAACAACAATCAACAAATAAAGATGCAACCATGTCGAAAAAACACTCATTTACTGCAAGAATGTTGGGGAAAAAACAGTCGTTTAACAAAAATGTACGTGATTTTGAAAGTGGAATTGTTTTTTAAACTCGATCGTTTGGTTGAAACCCGGCTTTAGTTAAAATAAATTAAAAAAAAAAAAAATAATAATAACTTACAAATAAAGCTGCCGCTGAACTCATGTTTCAATTTATATATATATATA
>KZ652071.1:16240-37946 GCA_001010745.2 Gerris buenoi
ACTGGGTTTTATCAGTGCTATTTTATTTTATTATTATTTTTTAATCAATTTTATTAATTTAAGAATGAAAAATGTCTCAATGCTTTGAATTTGGGTGCAACCATAGAGCCTTAAAAGATAAATATCACTTTTACCGCAATACAAATCCATTTTCTGTGTGGCGTAACATAATCTGTAAGTAAGTTATATTTTACATCTTATTTGAGTTATTTGTTTTATCATTTATAATGTATACATTTATTGGCTTATTAATGATGTTACTGATGTATGATTAGGTTAAAAAAGCTTTTAATAGAATAAAAATAGGAAAAAAACTAAGAAACCCTTACAGAACACAAGTAAACACTAGTTTATTATGAGCCAAGCCTGAGCCAAAAAAAGATAACGACAAAAAATCGTGGAGGGCGCATGACGTCACAGCAACCTTTGTCACTTTACGTAACCTCTCTGACACGACGTATTAGTGATGATTTACATCTTATCAACATCCCTATCTCTGATTGGGAGGGGGGTTGGATTGTAAGTAAACTAAAGAAAGAAGCTTACCAATCACCCTGAAATTTGTTAAAATGTTAATATTATACCTATTTACCTACTCTTCAGTAGATTATATTTTTTTCAGTGTGTTTACTCAAAGACATTGCATGTATTGATGTTCATGCATTTGTATTATTGACATGTTCCTTGTTATTTTAACCTACTATGGAATAAAATATTTTATTTATTATGCATTGTTTGTTGAAAATATTTAAGAGAAAAGATGAATTAGAGTAAATATGAAATTGTTACTGCTTTTTATTATTATATTTTATTAAAAAATAATGTAAATAAACTATATAAAGTGAAATACATGAAGATATGAGCACAAGCTTTGTCTTTAAATAATTCCTTAAAAAACATTTTTTCTTTATTGACAAATAATAACTTGGTATCTGGATGCATTTGCATTGCCTCCTTGATTTTGAGAGATTCTTTTTTGAGCTTCTCAATATTTGTCCTTTATTCAGGTTAAAGGTTGTACTTACCAATATTTATCCTCTAAGATGTAAGGCCAGGTGCACACTGGAGACAAAACAGTCTAGAAACTGTCTTGGTTGTGTCTACCTTGTCACACTTGTGTTACTACAGTCTTGCACACTGGAGGCAAGACAGTCGTATATTTAGCACCCAGCAAAAGGGATCTCGTGGAAATGGCTGTTATTTGTGTCTAACAGTCTGCAGACAGAAATGTGTCGGGACATCTCCTAGACTGGAGGACTCTTATCTTCTCCAGTGTGCGCATTAGCCCTAAATACATCTGACTTGACCTTCAAGTTATATTTCAATATAGCTCTATCCATGAATAAACTTGGTGTCTAACTTGTAGATAACCTAAGGATTTCTATCAGAAGGATGGAAACAAGTATGTTAAACACTGGAAGAAAAGAAACAATGGATAAGGGATGTTCCAATTTCTTGGCAACCTTAGCACGCTAACTTTTGGTCCTTTGGGCCGGATGTTTTTTTTTTTTTTTTTTTTTTTTTTTTAAATTGCAAATGTATTTTGTAGCAAGAAAATGGAATTTTAAAAGTCACAAATAAATTCCCACGAATACGTGAAAGCTAATTATGCTCAATTGTAGTGATGACACAGCATGAGAATGTTGTCAGAGTATTAACTGAGAGAGTGGCTTCTGAATATTTGGGTAAATTTATAAAAAAAAAAAAATAATAATAATAATAATAGACATTACTCATTCATTTCATTTTATTTTATAACATCAAAACATAAAATTATAAACTATTTAAAAGAAACAAACAAAACAAGTTTCTTTACATATAATAACACCATTAGTATTTATGCATTATTTTAAAAAATGTTAAGACAATAAATTCATTATACATGCGACTTTATCACATCTTTTTTAAAAATTATATTTGACATTAAGTATGTTTTCTTAGCAATATGTATATTTCCATTTTTAAAGTTTTTTTATGAACTAAATTTGATAGTGGTATCAGTGCAGACTCTACTGTCAGACAATTTTACAATTGGTGGAGGCGAGTGACATTTTTTTAATAACTTAAACATGTTCTGTACAAAACTTTTTAATATCTATTTACATGAGAATAAACGGACAAAGAATAATAATAAATGGTTTGGTAAAACAATAAGCGGCCACAAAAATTCATTTGACTTGTCGTTTGTAAGGAAGATTTCTAATCTCATTATATCAAACTGTTTAAGCACAAGGCCTTGGCAATAATCTACCTGTGGCTTCTGTTCCAGCTAATATAGCGGTAAATTTTCTTTGCAATGATATAGAAGTAAGAAAAAAACTGAATAAATATATAATATATAAAAAGTTCGTTGTTTTGACTGAGATTTTGTGGAAATCAAACATAATGATGGGTTTGTATCACTGGTTAAAAGAAATATTAACACTGTACTATAAAATATAGGTTTATTGTCTTTACCACAATATAAATTTAATAATAAATCAGACCGGTTTCAGCCTCTAATATACTACAATATCACAAGTATGAAAAGTATGACGACTATCTTCAGTGCCTTATATTTATAGTCTGACGAGAAGGTAAGGTGGCAAGTGCTTTAGGTCGGGAGGGGTGTGGGGTTCATGGAAAAGCGGGTGTGAGGGGTTTCCAATCGGATTAAGAGCTAGGGCCAAGCTCTAGGTCTAGGAATGTGAAGGAAGTATAAATATTTACAGAGATTTAGACAATATTAAAATAACAGGTTTGAATAATAATAAAATAACTAAACTTAAGTTGAACAATGTTCACTAGAATCTAAGAGAGGAACAATAGTAATCTAAGAAGCTCTAAACATATCTCAAAATAACCAATGTAATAATAAATGAGTAAGTAACATTTAACATAATAAACTATTTAACCTAATTGTACGGATAGAAAGCCTTATAAGAGTAAGTGTAATAAATGCTATGAGTTGATGAAGATGGCAACTGTTANTGTAGCCGTGTTTCTATGCGAAAACGTCTACATTGATTTGTATTTTAATTCCTTCCTTATCCGACTCTCTTTCTCTCTCTTTTCCTTACTGTCTATCTCTTTCTCTATCTTCTCTTTTTCTATCTAATTTACTAATTATATTATTCTATGTATTTTAACCTTGTTTTTATAGAGTGGACGCATTCTATAAAAACATCTATCTTGTTTCCTCTTACTTTCTACGGAGAATAAATTTTTTGTTTTTTGAAAGTCTAGACTGGTTCAAGGTACCTCACTGGTTCAAGGTACCTGTTTTAATATTTCTTTTAACCAGTGATACAAACCCATCATTATATAATATATAAATGAGTACTCAGTAGAAGGAGACAGTTAAATATTACCTATTTACTACCCTGTTAAAGGTAAAACTAATTTAGCCAAGGCAAATCAATTTATTTTATATGAGAAGTAAATCACTTCCTCAAACCAGAAGACAAAAAGTAAGTGGCCTAACTGGGGATTGAAACCTATTACCCTAATTAAGATTATAAATAAAACTCAGAGTGGAATTCTAGGTCTTCCAATAGTGACAGCGTCATGTTGAATTGTTTTTCCGATGTTTTACCTCCAATGCTGGAAGAATCTTCAAAGATGCAAGATTCACAAATCAGGTATAACGTTAAGGCCCATTAACAGTGCTATAGGATCAGTCAACACATGGCAACATAGCTAGACTAGAACCTGAGGAACTTCAGCACCACACAAGTAGCCACCTAATCAAGTTCGAGTACCAGGTTATTCTGAGAGGCTATCAAAATTGAAAAGAAGCCCAAAAAAGTTAACACAGGGAAGAAAGATGGGTTCAAACTCTCCAGGACATGGAAACACTCTATCACCAGTCTAAACTAAGGTAAGGTCAGGGATCAATCTACGCTTCAGGGAAATAATGCAGGATGTAGGTCTATCTGCATCAAGGGGCAGATTCTGTAACTTTGAAACCTTCCTTTATCATGTTGTTTTTTTTATCAAATTGTTGTTATGACGATTCGCGTGCAACCTGTCAACATGAATCTATAACTTTGTCTGTTGTTATATAAGGAGAAATTAATGTATAAAGTTTGATATATATATCCAGTCAAAATTGTTGTTGATATAATTCGTCATGTTATGTTGTTATATATCAAATGCTAAAAACCAAAACAAAGTGACTCAATTATTAATGTTTTCATTCACTTTTCTTGTTTTCTGACTGAAATAACCACAAAATGGCCAATAAAAAGGACGCTGTCAATCCGTAGTTCAGCATACGGCCACATACAGCGCTGGCATCACTTTACTGATTCACTAAATTATATAACAAAACACTTTGATATATAGCGATGTTTGATATATAATTTAATAGTGTATATATATAAAAAAAAAGTTACAGAATCGGTCTCCAGGTGACACAACAAGCAACAGGTATTGTGTCAGATCCCAGAATAGGATATAAGCTGCTAGAGCTCCTGGCCATCAATTCTTGTACACATCGATCTATAAAGACTCCATGAAGATGCCTCTAGCATAGGAGGCGAAACATTGACAAACCCATCCAACATAACACGCTTACCACCAGAGCACCTAGAAATCCATAATGATAACAACCGCTGAATCCTATGCACTAATAAACTCAAGCTTTTAATACTGATCAGTTTTAACCGGTTCAGGGGAGATAATCAATTAATCAACTGATCAAGTTATATTCGCAATGAGTAAGTTTCACAAAATCTCCGTAGGTAGGAACAACTCGAGCTAAATCAACAAATGACTAATTAAAGACCAAATAGGAAGGGTTGAGAGCCGAGTCTAAAACTGATAAACAAATAAAATGACAAAACACACGGTATATTTAACTCAGTGTTGACATTTGTCAGTGCACATCGCTGGAGATCATTATAAAACGAGTTTGTCACCGACATAAAGACTTACACAGACACAACTAGGAGATTTTTTTTTTTCAGTCACAAACTAAAGAGGACAAAACAAAGAGACAAAAGGAAAACACTGAGAGGTTATAAAGAGACGAAACGGCAGCACTGCAACTCACTGCAGCGCTTCATCGCTGCTTACAGAGCCTTCACTTTCAGCTGCTTCATCTTGGGACCTTTCTTCTTCATCTGTCTCTTCATCTCCTTCTCCTCCCACTTCCTCTGCTTCTCAGGATCATCCTCCTACGCACACATTTACAATATAGATAACACAACATAATATTTATTATTGAAATATACAGTAGAGCCTCGATAAGAAGTGTCTCAAGGGGATTAGGGAAACAGTCTTGTTACCGAGGTGCTCTTTTTTTGAGGGTCATGTTATCAAGGTTATTTTGGCTATCAGTCATTTTATCGAGGTTAATAGGCGGGGTTTTAAAGTCTAGACTGGTTCAAGGTACCTCATTTTTGAATAGAGTCGCGTATTTTTTATAGAGGTTGACTTGTTAAAACGACGTGTTATAGAGGTTCTGAGTTATGTTGTGGATTGGAAACAAATTTGTGTTATAGAAGTGGTGTTCCATTTGACTGATTTACAAATGGAAGATTTATTGGTTCTAAGCAAGATATCAAAAATCAAATTACAGGCTTCATTCCCAATTTTTATTCTGCCCAATTTGAGCCTTATTTCAACTTTCTATGATAAATAGTACAGGCTCTATTTTAATATGATAAAACTCACTACTAAAAACTTAAAATGGCGCCTGTGCTATTTACCATAGGAAGTTAAAACAGGGCTCAAATTGTGCAGAATTAAAATTGGGAATGAAGCCTGTGATTAGATTTTCTTGCATAGTGTAGCCGTGTTTCTATGCGAAAACGTCTACATTGATTTGTATTTTAATTCCTTCCTTATCCGACTCTCTTTCTCTCTCTTTTCCTTACTGTCTATCTCTTTCTCTATCTTCTCTTTTTCTATCTAATTTACTAATTATATTATTCTATGTATTTTAACCTTGTTTTTATAGAGTGGACGCATTCTATAAAAACATCTATCTTGTTTCCTCTTACTTTCTACGGAGAATAAATTTTTTGTTTTTTGAAAGTCTAGACTGGTTCAAGGTACCTCACTGGTTCAAGGTACCTTATAAGAGATCTAAGAGAACTTTTGTTTGGATATCATTTCTGTCACCATCATTTTTTTCGTTATTTTTCTTGATTCAAGTAATTTCTTTCTAGCATAAGTTCTCTCAGTTCCCTTTTGTTCACCCTATTCTTTATGGTTACAAGCATTATTATTATAAAAAATAACGTGGCGCCCTCTTTGCATTTGTATTTTATTTATTTTTTTTGAGCAGACTATTTTATTTTTATTTTTTGGCCCACGCCTGTCTCCATTGAGCTAGAACAGGGGCTATTATCAAACCGGCTAGGGTAGCCCCTTGATCCCCGAATTGGGATTGTTACAATAGTACCAGTGTAATTTTAATTTTACTGTTTTTCCTAACCTCAAAAGGCGGTAGAGCCTTAAGGTACAATAATGAGCTAATTGTGACCTAACATATGAATTTCATAAAAGTCCTACGTGTAGTTTTTAAGGTATGTTAGCTCCCAAAGATTGAGCAACACACTGACAGATACAGAACCAAAAATATTCTCTGATTTCGGTCTAGGAATTATTGAAATCGGAGACAAATATTATCATTTATCAGAAAGATCACATAGCTCACCAACATTATCTTTCGGTAAGCTCGGAAGCAAAAAATGCATTAAGAGAGAAATGTGAACATGGTTACCTGGAGGATGCGTTCCTTCTCCTGCCTGCGCTTCTCTTCCCTCCTGAGAGCGGCTGCCTCGGCCCTAGCAGCGTGAGTGTTCTTAAGGAAGGCTTCCTCCACACGAGCCCTGTTCTTGTCTGCCTTGGCTCTCGCCTCCTTGCTAAGCTTGAATCTCTTTACTTTCTCCATCGAGTAGAACACCAGGCTCATCAGAGGCTTCAGCGACTCCATAGCGTCCGTCACTCCGCGACCCTTCACCGGCACATTGAAACCAAACATCAACATCTTCTTGGTAGGAGGCAGCTTGGTCAGCGATGACTCCCTACAAACACAACCATCAGAAACTTTAAAATAAAAAGCTTTACAGGTAACACCAAAGTTCAAAAGTAGACGGAAGTATAGTGAAGTGTAGGGGAGGTTTCCTTATCTAGGATACTTTCACACTGATTTTACTGCAAAACTATTACTGATAACATAGGTGATGAAGATCATCGACTGTGTTTTTCTCCAGTGTGTGATAGCGACTCATCATAGAAGAGGTGTAGTTCAATAACCAAACAATTTCTTCACACAAAATAACTGTATTTACTACAATTGACTGGTTTTGGCTGTTCTAATGCAGTCTTCTTCAGATAACCTACAAGCCAAATAACAAACTAAATTTAGAAGAGTACAAAGAGGTTACAAAAATTATTAAAAGTTTTTTATTATTAAGTGTTCTGTTTTTATTGTTTGACTTAATAATTTTTGTAACCTCTTTGTATACTTCTAAATTTAGTTTGTTATTTGGCTTGCAGATTATCTGAGGAAGACTGCATTAGAACAGCCGAAACCGGTCAATTGTAGTAAATACAGTTATTTTGTGTGAAGACGTTGTTTGGTTATTGAACTACACCTCTTCTATGATAGCTGATGAAGTTGGAAAGATTGCTAAAATAACATTGTCCGGCGGCTTCACTTTTTCTTTAGACTTCACAGAAAAAAAAGTTATTTTTTTATCTGGGCTTGTCCTGAGGGCTAGTATCAAAGAAATTGACATTTTCATGTCTTTACTTTGGCACATAAACTCAAAAAGTGTAACCAAAAAACGACAACAAAAAGTGTTGCATGAAAATGCCTCGGTGTCTGAAAGACAGTAAGCACATATAGCAGGGGTTAAGGTAGTAGAAGTTGAGACAGTAGGTGTTGAGGTGGTAGTTGTGGAACAATAGGAGTTGAGACAGTAGGAATTGAGGCAGTCGGAGCTGCAATCTACCTCTTATCAGAACTCCTAACTAATGTGGCGGCTGATTTGGAAGATGGGAGGTTTTATCTTTGTATATAAATATGATATAATACTTAAAATGTTAAGTTTCAATAAATAGATTTCTTAATTACTTTACAATGACTCTCAAAGAAAGGAGTTGAAATATTACACTAGCACCACGATAATAATCTAAAAGTTTTCATAAAGTTGACATGATGTGTTTGTCATTGCTAATTTCAATAAAAGCTAATCTAAAGAATGCTAATATAATCTAACCTTGATAACTCAAAGAAAAAAACATTCCCTTGAAATTTATTTCATCGAGGTTTCACTGCATTAATATCAATAATTTTTTCCCTAATGTTAGTATTAACAAAAGATTTGACATGATGAAGACTTACTCCTGTTGTTTTGCTCCTGAGTACTGGTCAGAGAAGTGAATGTAGTCGATGATGTTGGAATACTTGCAGATGAAGGAAGAGAAACGACTGTCCATCATCGCTGAAGCTGTTTCAGACATCTCCGACATCACCACAAACTGGCTGGGAAGTCCAAACTTCTCCGCTGATTTCTTCTCACCACTGAATGTACTCTAAATAAAATAATTAAAAAAAAAAAAACTTGATCAGTTAAACAAGATGTATCACGCATTAACCAGTTTATTGAGCAAGTTTTAAACTAAAAATAACAAGCCTACACGCCGTACACAAAATATAAATATTATAAGAGAAATAAGTACTTTAGCTCAAGTAACTAAATCCTTAACTTCTATGATAGTACTAAAAATTGTTAGAAGTCACGAGTGAAGTTAGAATCATGAATTAAATGCATGGTAAAAGAGGGGTTGCGTGTATGACGTAAAGTTAACTACATAGATTAACAACATTAACTAGCCAACTCGGAGGGTATTTAGAATCGCATGTGACACAAATGAATATTGCAATAACTGAACAAGACAAGTACATACCAAATCGTTCATGTCTTTGACTAGCTTGATTGCCGTCTTCTTAGTAGCGACACAGAACACAATGCTGTCCATCTCTTCCTTGGACATCTCCACTTTGATATGGATCTGGTCCTGAACAGGCCTCATCATCTGGGCTATCACAGCCACCAGGTCTTGCCTCTGTAAACCACATAAACTTTTTTCAATTTCACAGACATAAGGTTTTTTAAAAATTTGTGTTTGTCTAAAAATTTAATCAAACTGACATGATTTGAAAGGTGCATTTCGGAATTTGTGGCAACTGTATAGGTTTTGGAAATTTCACACTTAATAGGTTTGTTACAATCACACTTTAAACTAGTTTGAAACTGTCTGACACATGTGCATTAACAACAAGTGTTTATTTTAGTCCAATGAGCATGCGTCGGACAGATTCAAACGACATGTCAAAAGTTGTTATGTTACATTACCTTGATGAACTTGAGTTCTACAAGCATGCCCTCACAGCATGTCCTGCCGCTGCACCACAGAGTGTACAGATGTTCTGACTCCTTTATTAGACCTCGATTCTCTATCTCCATCTTACCATCGTCACCTGATAACACACATAATACTCTAATAATAAATACACTTTCTCAAAGGCTGTTTTTAAACATCCATTATCTTTAAAAAGGATCATCAAATAAGACAGGTGTTGACACACATTTAACTGTTTTTTAAGTAAACCCATTCAATGTGTAATCCAATTCATGAACCTACCTTAGTGACGGTATATATCTAAACGATTTTAAAAGTAAATTTTAAAAAAGAAATTAAAAAAATGTTTGGATCCACTGTGGATACAAATGTAAGCGGGCCTGACGGAGCCTTATAAGATGGTTCTACTTGAGGTGCGGAGACTAGAGCTACTGAGGGCTGAAAGATAGGGCATGGATCCACCCGCCAGGCGTGTGGCGTGTTAGTACGGCATGGATCCACCCCCATTGAATGGGTTAAACCTACAACACCACTATAAAGTTGTAAAAATTTGCTAAAACTGTTAAACCGGATCTTAATGTTTTAATAGAGAAAACAATGTTTATCTTGGTGTTGATGTTACATTCAAACATATCAATATTAAGAAAATTTTTTGAAGTAAAGTGATACATTTATAATATTACAGAGTTGAAAAGAAGCCGAAGGTGTAATGTAGGAAGGTTACATAACACCTTCACTCCACTACCCTTTATTCCAATCATCCTCTTTTATACACACATCGACCTTGCGATGCCTAGCTAAAGCATAAATCTACATTAATGCTTAAAATAAACCTAAAAAACAAATTTACAAAACAAAAAAACAAAAAAATAGTCTTTATATAGATAAAAGATGTACATAGCGTCGATTATAATTGAACTGACCAACTAGAGAGAAGTTCTCATCGAGGATCTGCTTGTGAGTGGAGTACCAGACGTTGGCCATCTTGCTGTTCTTTGCTTTCCCGGTGAAGAAGTTGATGAAATAAACAACGAGGCCGGCCAGCATCAAGATCTCCAGATAGAAACTATCCCAGTTAGACCTGAAGTGAAGCGGCACCTGCACAATCAAAAACAAATTAACTTTTTCCCCAAATAATAAATAAAAACATCCTTCTAGGATTCACAGAATTTCATAGGCCAACTAGTTTGAAATCTTAGATTTTAAGCAGTCCATCAATTCAGATATGTCAATGTTATTATTAAATTGCATATCAATATTCCATTACCACACCTAAATCAATATTATTGTTGATATTTATCCCACCGTTTATGATTTGTTTAAACATTTCATCTTCATACTCCTCAAGGTGTAGCGAGGGATGCTCTAATATTAGTGTAAAATTGGTGTTTACATCTGTTGGTGTAGAAACACTTTTTATTTTTATTATCCATGAAAAGAGAAAAAGCATGCATCACATTACTATTTTGTGGATTCAAATGTAAATAGTGGGTTAAAGAATGGATTACAAGAAGGGGTATTACTTCCACGTAGACTTAATTAGAGAAATTTTCTTGAGTGATGGAAAGGATTATTGAAATTTAGCAATTTCAACTACAGATAGATATTTGTTAGTGTAATTAACTTGCAGTAAATATTGTTGACTGTGCTGAACACACTCTTAAAGGTGCGTTTACACCTGACACTTCTCTTTGGCAATAAATGTCAAGTGTCAGACAGAAATTGCTTTGAGTGTTTACATCTGAGAGAAATTGCTTGAGATTTATGTCGGAGATATATGTCAGACACTTCTCGCAGTGCTTAAATTTGCAATTAATGTACGAAAAATATAATAATCGGTGAGTAAATCTGTTGTTATAGAAGTGACGACACTTATATTTTGGTGTTTACACTACTGAGATTTCTGTCTGACATAAATGTCAGGTGTAAACGCACCTTAACACTGGATGAGCAACATCAAATCAAACCCTAAAGGTACGTTTTCCAAGACGCGACTCCAGCGATAGTCGCTGAGAGACTGTCGCTGAGGACTTCTCTTATGAGTTTACGTGTAACTGTTTTCCTAGGCAAGCAACTGTACGTAGTCGCTAGAGACGCTAGCGTCGATCGCTGAGCGATTGCAGCCGTCTGCTTCAGGAGCAGTCATAATCGCAGTCGCTGGCGATCCTAGCAATACAGTGTTGGTAAAACCGGCCAACAAAACAATTAAACCAACTTAAAAGGTATTTTCTTAGGTAAATTTTAAGTATTATGTTGGTAGTAATGTTTTTCTTAGCTGTCTTGTTTACTAATTTTTCGGAAAGGTTACTTTAGGTTATCATTTTATCATACAGTCTTTAAATTAAAAACAAAGTAAACGTAATTAAATTAAAAACGAATATATTTATTATAAAAATTGTTATTTTAATAAATCAAGTATGTAACTAAATATGTATCAGTGAATTTATTTTATCAGAATATTTATTTACGTAGATTGTTGGTGTGTCCCTTTTATATTTATTGTTTCATTTAAAAATATATTTCACTTAGTTTATTCGATATAAATCCAGCAGAACTATAAATTTAAAGTAACCACGAGAAGTGAGAATTAATTACATGTAATAAGAAGTATTTTCTTAAAAATCATAATTAAATTAAAAACTACCGGGTTCGCATCTACTGCTAGTTACCTACTGATATGTTGCATAGTCGCTGGAGACGCGTGTAGGAAAACACCTACTATAATTTTGTTCAGCGCTAGATGCTGAGCGATAGTCGCTCAGCATCTAGCACTGCAGTCGCGTCTTGGAAAACGTACCTTAAACCCATAGAAACTTTGATGACACCAAAAGACCTAGATGTTCATTTTGACCCAAACGCAGAAGATTGCACTCAAGTTGATTAGGAAGGTGCAAGAAAGTAAGAGGGTTGTTACCTTGGCTATGGTTATCTTAGGTCCGTCCTTGTCGTCCATCTTGTTGGTGAATCCAACCTTCTCACCGTCGAACCCTTCAAACTCCTCTTCATCTTGGAAGTGGTCAAACTCACTGTCTTCATCCTACAACAAACAACAAATATTTAAAACCCTTGCATTCCTAAGGTTGAGGCCAACATGTTTTTGGCTTGCTGAAACCCATGTTTTACAATTGACACCCGAGGGATAAAATCTTGGCAACAACTTATGTACAGTAGAATCCCGTTATTTCGTATCCCATTATATCATATATCCTGATAANATCCACGTCTACACATCAAAGTCAACCAAAACACACACTGTGAGTACTCATTTCTATTATCATTTATATTTGATTACACATTGAATGTGGTTAACCACAATAAATTGATAAATGTTGCCCATTGCATCATACTGATTACGAGAAAGTTTGACAACGTTTCAGAGGAACTTACAAATTTAAAGAAGGGGCGAGCAATGTAGTGCTTTTTTACTTTAGATCCCCCTTGGAAGGGGATACTAAAAACATTAGTTCAGTATCTCCTGTAAGTTTTAAGGCTATACCGCTCTTTGAGGTTAGAAAAATCACTAAAAGGAAAATTTTATTGGTTCTAAGCGAGATATCAAAAATCTAAGAACAGGCTTAAGCCCTATTTCAACTCCCTACTACAATAAATACTACAACTATTTCAATACGAGTTTTATCGTTGTGTTGAAATGGAGCCTGTACTATTTATCATAAGAAGTTGAAATAGGGCTCAAATAGATTTTTGATATCTTGCTTAGAACCAATATAATTTTAATTTTACTGTTTTTTCTAACCTCAAAGGGCGGTAGAGCCTTAAGAGAAAAAGGGATATTCAGTCCAAAGTTCTTTGTGTTAAGCCTAGTATCCATGGGTAGAGTATTTTAGTAATTTAGTACTCAACTGCTTTTGGACACTTTGTTACTTACTAAATTTATATACTCGACACTGACTAAATTACTCGACCGTGGCTACTAATACTAAAATACTCGACTCGTGCAAACTAGGCTTTGAAGGAATATCACATTAATGTATATAAAAGTGATAATACACCTAATAAGTCTAATTAAATATTAATTCTAATTAATTATCACGAACATAAACTTCTTATAACTCGTATAATTCTGAGAATAATCCTGATAATACATATGAATGGAGGGGGCCATTTCCAAGATTTTGCTTATTCACTGGCTATATCTGTTGTTTTACTCTACTCAGAAAAAAAAAAAATATTAAAATCAGTTCAGACTTCATTACAATTAGAGGAAGCGTTAATTAAATGGTTTTGATTAATTCCAAATTGCAAAGGAACTTATTGGAGGGAACATTCTTCAGGAAAAAAATTAGAACTCTCGCGTGACGTTTGATCGGCATTAAACAATAACTCAGGTAGTGTGATTGAGTTCAAATGTAATTCCTGGACAGCCTAGATGAAGGAATAACTCGTATAATTCTNTGATTAGGAAGGTGCAAGAAAGTAAGAGGGTTGTTACCTTGGCTATGGTTATCTTAGGTCCGTCCTTGTCGTCCATCTTGTTGGTGAATCCAACCTTCTCACCGTCGAACCCTTCAAACTCCTCTTCGTCTTGGAAGTGGTCAAACTCACTGTCTTCATCCTACAACAAACAACAAATATTTAAAACCGTTGCATTCCTAGGGTTGAGGCCAACATGTTTTTGGCTTGCTGAAACCCATGTTTTACAATTGACACCCGAGGGATAAAATCTTGGCAACAACTTATGTACAGTAGAATCCCGTTATTTCGTATCCCATTATATCGTAAATCCTGATAAATAGTATATTACTGCCAGTCCCTTGAAAAAATCTCGATAATTGGTATAAAACCAATGCATTTCGGTCCCCTCAGTATAACGTAATTTTTTCCCTTTCGAGGTGAACATAAACTTCTTATAACTCGTATAATTCTGAGAATAATCCTGATAATACATATGAATGGAGGGGGCCATTTCCAAGATTTTGCTTATTCACTGGCTATATCTGTTGTTTTACTCTACTCAGAAAAAAAAAAAATATTAAAATCAGTTCAGACTTCATTACAATTAGAGGAAGCATTAATTAAATGGTTTTTATTAATTCCAAATTGCAAAGGAACTTATTGGAGGGAACATTCTTCAGGAAAAACATTAGAACTCTCATGTGACGTTTGATCGGCATTAAACAATGACTCAGGTAGTGTGATTGAGTTCAAATGTAATTCCTGGACAGCCTAGATGAAGGAATAACTCGTATAATTCTTAGAATAATCCTGGTTAAACGTATATGAAAGGAGGAGACCCTTTTCCAAGATTTGATTTGTTTACCTCCTTCTGTTTTACTCAGATAAATACAAGCCTTAATTATTAAATGTACATATTTTTCATTTTTACTGTCAATATTTCATAATCCCGATTCAGTGAACTACTCGATATATCGTATTTTTCCTTCAACCCCTTGAAGATACGATACATCAGGATTCTACTATATAATAATAAGAATAAGTAAGAGTAGAAGTAGGAGGTTTACCTCTACAATGGCGTCCATGTCTGGATCAGTATCAAAGGAGTCATCGTCCCTGGCTTGCACAGTACCGTCGTCCTCTTCATCTTGACTCTGAGGTTGGTTGACACTGTCAGCCGACTGCTTGCTGGACGACGCCTCCTCCTCAAAGTCTTCAAACTCGGCAAACTCGTTATCCTCCGGGTCTTCAGGGAAACGTTGACTGCCGTCCACTCTTCCTACCGACCACGCCACGGCCACGACCAGGCATAACAATATCGACCACTTCATAGTCTCACGCTGACCCAGAGAAACATACAACAACACAATGAACATTACCTAAGTAATTCTAATTTAATCTGTTTTAGACAAAATTTATTAACTAGCTACAGAACAACTGGTTGCCTCACACATAGTATAATCTGATCCATAATTAAATAGCATTTTTTGAGTTCTGTGATAACGGGATCCAGGGAGATTAAAAGAGAACAGGAAAAAATGTTTGTCTCATTGTATAGATGACGTTTGATTTTTTTTTTTCGACCTAAAATTCCAATTTTAAATTTGAAGTTCACATTAATGCGAGCATTGCACATGAACGCTCGTCTTGGGCATTGGTAAAATAAACATGTCTACCAAATTTCATCAAAATCAGTCAAAATTTACTCAAGTTGTATGTTTCATGATTCGCGGACACATAGACAGACAGACAGACACGGAACCAAAAATGTTCCCTGATGTCTAAAACGGATTTCTGTCTTGGAATTTTTAAAAACGGAGGCATATAGTTTTTCGTTCCCAAAAGCGAACACAATGCTTCCTTTACCTTCAGTGAGCTCGGAAGCAAGAAGGGAGCACAAAAATAATGTGCAGAATGGAGACCTGAGCATGTAAGATTGGTTAACTGTAATCTTACTGCGGACACAGCCAACCTAAATGCCTGCCTCTGGAAGAACCACAAATAGGGATGTGCTTCGATAGGTGGTAAACCTGACAGGGAGAATTACCTACTATAGGCTTCAACAGGTGGTAAACCTGACTGGGAGAATTACCTACTATAGGCTTTAACAGGTGGTAAACCTGACAGGGAGAATTACCTACTATAGGCTTTAACAGCTGGTAAACCTGACAGGGAGAATTACCTACTATAGGCTTCAACAGATGGTAAACCTGACTGGGAGAATTACCTACTATAGGCTTTAACAGGTGGTAAACCTGACTGGGAGAAGTACGTACTGTTTAACCTTGTTAGTGAATAACAATAATTTAGACAATAAACTATGCCCAAATAAAAAAAAATGATAATTTCCAATGTAGTTTATAAAATCAATCTTATCTGATGATGTAATGTGTCGAAATGGACACTATAACTAATCTATTGAGTACAACTAAAGTCGTAATACCTTATCTCATATACTGTTCTTCTAATATCTTTCATAGAAGCCCAGTTCATTTTGGTTTCAAAGTGACATTCCAATTATCAATACATCTTTCAGTTCTAGTTGTCAGCAGAATATCTTCAATACATATAAATTGATAACTTCTGCTGATTTTATAATGCAATAAAATGAATAGTTATAATAATAAAACATAATAGTTGCAATAAACAACTCGGAATATCAATAGTTTGAGAAACATGACTCTAACTGATATCAATCATAAGCCATCCACGTCTACACATCAAAGTCAACCAAAACACACACTGTGAGTACTCATTTCTATTATCATTTATATTTGATTACACATTGAATGTGGTTAACCACAATAAATTGATAAATGTTGCCCATTGCATCATACTGATTACGAGAAAGTTTGACAACGTTTCAGAGGAACTTACAAATTTAAAGAAGGGGCGAGCAATGTAGTGCTTTTTTACTTTAGATCCCCCTTGGAAGGGGATACTAAAAACATTAGTTCAGTATCTCCTGTAAGTTTTAAGGCTATACCGCTCTTTGAGGTTAGAAAATTCACTAAAAGGAAAATTTTATTGGTTCTAAGCGAGATATCAAAAATCTAAGAACAGGCTTAAGCCCTATTTCAACTCCCTACTACAATAAATACTACAACTATTTCAATACGAGTTTTATCGTTGTGTTGAAATGGAGCCTGTACTATTTATCATAAGAAGTTGAAATAGGGCTCAAATAGATTTTTGATATCTTGCTTAGAACCAATATAATTTTAATTTTACTGTTTTTCCTAACCTCAAAGGGCGGTAGAGCCTTAAGAGAAAAAGGGATATTCAGTCCAAAGTTCTTTGTGTTAAGCCTAGTATCCATGGGTAGAGTATTTTAGTAATTTAGTACTCAACTGCTTTTGGACACTTTGTTACTTACTAAATTTATATACTCGACACTGACTAAATTACTCGACCGTGGCTACTAATACTAAAATACTCGACTCGTGCAAACTAGGCTTTGAAGGAATATCACATTAATGTATATAAAAGTGATAATACACCTAATAAGTCTAATTAAATATTAATTCTAATTAATTATCACTTTTAAGTACAAAAGTGTGATGTTCCTTTGAACCAAAGTTCTTTGGACTAAATATACTTTCATCTTAATCAATATTTAGACTGAGGGATGTTATTATTTCTATAAACAGATGAGTTTACGGTAAAACTGAAGAATATGAGGCAGTTTATAGAAAAGATGGCGAGGCCTCACTCCAACGTATATTTTTGACAAAAGGATATCAACTCTCCTATGACCAAATCAAACCTATAATATTTTTGAAATGTTTAAATCATACAAATGTACTGTTTGACAAAGGAATATAATCTCTCAAGTGTATAAATTAGCCCTGGAATACTAACCGTACTTTGATAGCGCTTAACACTAACCTTCATAACTTTTACGAGGATTGTATTAGAACATTTTGTTATTACTTATTAAATGACTTATGTTTTAATTTTAATTATTTTGATGTATTTATTAATGATAGAATTGTATTATGCCATAAAAATAGTATCACATAATATGAAGAATAAAAAATCAACTAGAATATTTTGAGTGTCAACTAAATGTAAGAATTTTAAAACAACATTCAAGTATTGCTAGATTTATTAATTTAAGTAATATATTTAAAATTGGTATTATTATTTATATACAATATACTATTGAAATAAATGTTAGTTAATAATTTAAACAATTTTTTTTATAACATTCTCCATAAATGGGTGATGTGGCAAACAGAGAAATAGGTTGTAGCTCAAAGTAAAAATGGCCTAAGAATAACACTAAGCATTTTCGGGCGCAACTAAAGCAAGCTTGCAGGCACGAAACGAATGTATACTACGTTTCCATGATGTTTAAATACAAATTGAATACAGGTAGAATACAGGTTTTGGATTCAAAGTGTCCATGGAAACCTAGGTTCAAAATGGATTAAGTTCAATCCTGATCCAATACACTAAATTCTGGGATCGTATCTAGATCTAGTTGCATGGAAACACCTGAACTCGATCCTGACATGCGCAGAGCGTCGGTATGAGCGAACCTAGCTTATTTCTGTAGAAACTGTAGTCAAATCTGTCTAAATACGTAATAAAAAGCATGGTTATAACAGGTGAAGGTTGTTTTTTTTATTTTGTATTGAATACGGATTTAATACCACTCTTGGGAAATCTTAACTTATTAAATCCCAAATCAGGATTCAATCCTTTTATTTGCACATGGAAACGTAGTAATTGTTAAAGCACTGGTGAAGAGTGAGGAGTCAGAGTTTTACAGAACCAAGACATCCCACTCTTAAATAGCGATCGTCATAATGTTTACGAATGGTTAGTGGTTCTAGGGCTCAGCAAAGTTGTGCTGCGATTCTCGATCATCTCCTTCAGTTCAGGCGAGTTTATATTCCTTTGTCTACTTTACATACCCACCCAGATCATGCCAAATATGCAATGAAATAGGGGAATGCCAAACTAAAAGAGTGGACATTGTTTCATGTGCCAAATTCCAAAGGGTAATCTAGACAAAAAAAAAATGAGTTGCGGGCTTAGTTACCGTATTCTAAAGCTTAGCTTAGTTAAATAGAAACCCCAAATTTAGAATTAAGTATCTGAAGATTACAGTGACCTTTAAATGTTGGAACTACAGTGAGAAGAGAGAATTTCACATACATTCTATTCTCAGCATAAAATATTATACTTAAATCTGGGGAAAAAAGAATCTCGGCATTACTGCGTGCAGGGCCAGAGGGATCTCTTTCTATTCAAATCCAATTATAACTCATTGGAGACGTCATGTAAACGTGCAACACGTATGATATTTAATCTCTACACCGGTTATCTGTCTCTTCCCAGGTAGATGATCCCATAGTTTCAATTCGCTAATATTAAACGTAGCTTTATCTTCATTGAGAAAGCTTTAAAAGTCTACTTTAACTCGTTTAAAGAAACTTCTAAAAGGAGTAGGAAAAGAAATGCAAATATTTGTATAGTTTTTTTCGGCTGCGCTGTAGGACTTAGTAGTAGCATGCGCCGCTCCGTTAGCCTTCAGATACTCGTACAAAATTACCTATAGACCGTCGTCTTCGCATGTAAATAATAAGAAAAGGTTGATACTCACGTCGAGGGAGAAGTTACAGACGGGACCACCCTTCTAGCAACACTCGAGGACCCGGTGCTCACTTGAAATCCGATAAAACCACGGTCACCCGACCGCTAATGAAATAAAATAAAACTAATCTAATTAACAAAACAACGCACGGGAATCTAGGTCGGAGAACTGAAATAAAAACACCCTCTCCAGGGGGGTGAGTCGACTCGGCCGATATTACAAAGTGACGTGAAATTACGGGGCCACTACATAAGATAGTACTAGATTAGGTAGACTAAAGCTCGAGTAGCAAGTATTCCAGGGTTGGGCGAGTAGATCCCCCCCCCCCTCTCACGTCGACACGGCGAGCCCCTGTCAGTTGTTTTGGTGGCCTCGTATCGTGTACGTCCTATTCCGCTCTCGACCGACTTTAAAAACTTTCGTGGCTTGTTACGTTTCGCGGCGATCTCCGCAGAGAATTCTAAACCGACGGTACTGTGAATGGATCGAAGTCGTCCTTCCGATCAATAAGTTCGGTTGAGTCAAGTGTAAGATCTCTAATCTACATCGGAACAAGTGTCAGCGGAAAAGTCCGGTGGGAAACTTATGGTGAGTAGTGTCGGTTGAACCGGGCTGGTGTTTGCGGCTCTTCTGTTGTTTTGTCAAGATGAACGAAGAAAACTTGAGCCTGGCCAAGATGTTGGCCGGTATGGAGGTGTCGGGAGTTCGGGGCGGGCACAGGAACTCTCAACTCACCAGGATACAAGAGAAGATGCAAGGATTCAGGTACATCCCACATACTTCAATCTTTTCCATTATTCCGGTCGTTATTAAGAACTGTTCGAGATGACAAGCTTGCTTTCTGTGTTTAACTTGTAAGGGAATGGGTCCAGACACGGACTCGTTCCTTACTGACACTCCCTAAATGATTATAGTTTGTTTTTAAAATGTCATCCTCTGCAAGGTGGTCACTCAAGAAACACGATAAATTCGCCAGAATTAAAACCATATCGAAGTTCCTACGGATACTTTGTACTTGACCGAACTGACCATGAGCGGGGCCCAGCTGACGAGTGAATGACCGGTGTCTAAGTCGGTCAGTAGTCAAAAGTGTACCACTGTACCGGACTTGCCAGCTGTCATCCTAGTACCGACTTGAACCTCCATCGCCTGCTTATTTCCCTCTTATTTATACTTACTGAGTACCTAAATTTATCGTTGTAAAGTACCGACTTTAATGTTAGGGGCGTACTTTTTTTTACTTAGAGTTTGGAAATCCCAATAGATGTAATGTCCAAAATCTGTGAATTCCAGATAAGGTAAACACATCTGATAAAACAGAATGTCACTTTTATTAATATGTCTACCCGTTAAAAGTGTTTGAGAGGTGGTATTTCTGAAAAATAGTTGGTTCGAATGAAACCTTAAGTGTAGAGTTGCAAAGTATTTGCAATATTTTAACTATTGCTTCATAAGTGACACAATTCAAAAATTGCTATGTTTAATATAATGCTATGAATTAGTTAAAAAAAAATATTGTAGATATTTTTTTACAATACTTATGCACTATGAGTAAGCTCGATAAAATATATAAATGTTAGAAAATACTTCATTTACCATTAAAAGCGTGTTGTAAGATAGCCACTTGTTTTGGTTTTGGATTATTTTGAAGATATCCTAGTAATAGATGATGTCTCATCTATGTCCTGTCTCCTAGGAGAGTGTCCTCTACTATCAAGAGGGGTTCATTTTAATTTAATCTCCAAACCTTGTTTTTGAGAAGCAGCTGTGAGTTTGTTTCACTTTTTTTAAATATGGTGCTGATATGAGCTACTACAGTCATATCTCATAAAATACAGGGAATCACGGTTCAATTCCTCGCATAGGTTACATTTTTATCTGCAGATCTGTTTCTTTTTAATCATATGTGTGTGTGCACTAAGATAAATTAAGCGTTTCGATTGGTAGACAACTGTACCGTTCAAAATACTTAATTATGATTGGTACATTTGTGTACCAATCAGATCACATTTTCCAATCTATGTGAGGGGGAAAATGCAGCTACTATCCCAAGCTCTCATTGGCTTCCACTCCACTTCGTTTACTTTCCCTCATGCTGTCAACAGTCAGATTATCTGAAGTTTTGACTTATGACACTCAGATTGGCCAACCTAAATGATTAAAAAAATAAAGCCACTAGGCCTGTAGGAGAGGTGGGGCCGGTGACATTTTGTTTTTGACTTTTAACCATTTATTAACCATCTGACACAGTTCTTTAGACCTGGCATGCAGAATTTAAGTACTTTAATGTTTTCACTACACTTCCCCCAAATAGATGTCCAGAAA
>KZ652071.1:46239-56340 GCA_001010745.2 Gerris buenoi
GTAGCCCATACTCTCCATTTGCTCCCAGTCCAATTTTGTATTTGTTTTTATCTTGCTGCTCGGTTTCCTCTTTCTTCCTATTATTTTTAGCTTGAAGCAAAGAGGTCTGTGGTCGCTACCAATACTAAAGTGCATTAAAAGTTGTGGTATTGCTTTTTTTGATAAAAACAAATAAAAAAACTATTAAAGGGAACAATACTTTAATTTTTGAATAGTATTTGTTTTTATTTTTTAAAAAATAAATAATATTTAAATAATAAATACGATTTTCTCAATAAATGCTTTTATGTTATTTTTATCAAAAAAAGCAATACCACAACTTTTAATGCACTCAATGAGACCTTTAAATCGATCCCGCATAAATTAAAATCAGACAATTTTCACTTTTTATGAATTGAAGGGGGGGGGGATTTTTTATATTTAATTATTGCACTTTTTTATGCGAAAAATAATTTTGGAATAGTATTTTAAAGAAATTATAAGGAATTCTTTTTTCTTGTATAGTTCAAATTTGAACCGGTTTACTCTTGTACGATTTTAGGAAATTGTACTTTCTAGGTACAGNCACCTACAAAATTTCATGGTCGTAGGTCCAGTGGTTTCAGAGATATCGTGATGTGTCAGTGAGTGAGTGAGTCAGTCAGTGGTATTTGGATTTTATATATTGTATAGATAAGCTAGTGGTTTATAAAAATTGAGGAACTATCAAAAGTAAAAATCTAAATACGTAATACACTAAACCACACGACACTAAACCTGTCATGATAGTTCTCCCAAATGTCATACATATAATTTGTCTTGCCATTTATAGGGGATCAGAAAATGGCCCTGCTGCCATGTCTGGGACCGGACAAGGCTGAAATAAAAAATAAAAATTTTAGTTATCTGTCATAATTTATGATAAGTCTCCCGAAAAAAACAAAGCCTATCTCAAAGATCATCAATTTTTGTGTAAGAAAAACCACTGCTGCCTTTTCCAATCAGGGGAGAAAATGGTGGCAGCAGCGTTTGAAAGTCGCAAAGTTTTGATGTTTATTGACAAAATAGCGCGAAAAATTAAACACTAACCACAAGTGTTATATATTTTTGTAATCTACGCTTCAATACCTTTCATTTGATACCCCTTTCAAAATTTTCAAAAAAATATTATTTTCCCGTGACAGGTATTAGCCGCCATTTTGGATTCGCAGTTAATCAGATCCAAATTGGTATTATTATTTTTTCTTTGGCCCAGTAGACCGCACATTTTGCATATTTTTTACTTCCTCATATTTACTTTCTCATATAAAGAGAAAGTATTGTGATGGCGCGAAAATTCGATTTTTTTTATATTTTTAGTAACAACAGAAATACAGTTTTAGGGGTTGCAAGGAGGGCGACTTTCAAACGCTGCTGCCGCCATTTTCTCCCCTGATTGGAAAAGGCAGCAGTGGTTTTTCTTACACAAAAATTTATGATCTTTGAGATAGGCTTTGGTTTTTTCGGGAGACTTATCATAACAGATACCTAAAAATTTATATTTTATTTCAGCGTTGTCCGGTCCCAGACTTGGCAGCAGGGCCATTTTCTGTTCCCCTATGAATGATATGACGAATTAGGTATATGTATGCAATTTGGGAGACCTATCATGACAGGTTTAGTGTCGTGGGCTCCTAGACTAATATATTTGCCGACATTTCGGAAAAAAAAATTATCTCTCAATCCTCAACAGCTAATTCGTATTGTATACGTGCCATAGAAATTTCCTAAAGGATGGTTTGTGNAATTTGGGAGACCTATCATGACAGGTTTAGTGTCGTGGGCTCCTAGACTAATATATTTGCCGACATTTCGGAAAAAAAAATTATCTCTCAATCCTCAACAGCTAATTCGTATTGTATACGTGCCATAGAAATTTCCTAAAGGATGGTTTGTGGTGGCTCTAAATCTCGGCCTGGCACGTACAATATGAATTTACCATCCTCATCCTCAATTGTTAATTGATTGAACAGTCGATAATTCACTAAGTAAGGTCATTTTATTACATTTATGTTTCGATAAGTCTTTCTGTCTTGTCAATGGTTATCAGTTATCTGCTTTTAGTTGGACGTCACAAACTTAGTTCATTGCGAAACTGATTATCAAATCCTTATGTCCTTATCAAATCAATCTCTTTATCTTTTGCTTGGTATGACGTCGGCTGTTTGACGGAGTGACGCTGATACAGGTGCCCGCACAGCACGGCCATGTTGTAACCGTGACGCAGCTTCCCTTTTCTTTTTTGTGGTAGCAAGGTTTGCTATCTTCTTTTTAGGTGAAGATATCCTAAATAATTAAAAGATAAAAAGAACTTTTCTTAATGCTACGTTTTTACATTTTCTGTCATAATTCATAAATTTGAAACCCGTCAAAATGAAGATTGTAAATGTGGGGCATGTCAAAACAAATAAAATAACTTGGGGATATTTTCCGAACTAACTTTCCATACTTCAAAATTTGCTGTAAACGAATTTAATTTCTTCCGAAAGATGGCTAAAAGTATTAAAATAATGCATTGTCATCGTGTTCAGAGCTACTCTAAAAGTTTCAAATGTCTAGTTACTCGGGATTTTCGATTGCAAGATTTTTACTGGTCAAACAAACAAACAAACAAGAAAGCAAGCTAATAAAAACGTAGTAAAATAGGAATTCTTAATGCTACGTTTTTACATTTTCTGTCATAATTCATAAATTTGAAACCCGTCAAAATGAAGATTGTAAATGTGGGGCATGTCAAAACAAATAAAATAACTTGGGGATATTTTCCGAACTAACTTTCCATACTTCAAAATTTGCTGAAAACGAATTAAATTCTGCCGAAAGATGGCTAAAAGTATTAAAATAATGCATTGTCATCGTGTTCAGAGCTACTCTAAAAGTTTCAAATGTCTAGTTACTCGGGATTTTCGATTGCAAGATTTTTACTGGTCAAACAAACAAACAAACAAGAAAGCAAGCTAATAAAAACGTAGTAAAATAGGAANCTGTAACGCATCGCGCACACGAACCTGGGTTTCCTTCTTCCACCAATAGGAACACAGTGACTGGAAAAAGTTGGATTACAGAGTTGTTTACTTACTTGGCTACATCATATATGCTAAACCAGCCTTTTATACAAGTTATTTTTGCCTTTTAATTTGTGGCATTCAGCTAGCTTATTTTTACTGCATAAAGACAAATTTAGCAACATTTATAACAGCCTGGTATTCAGTGATATTCTACTCAAGATTTGGAATCATCCCTTCTCCAATTCCAACAGCACAGCTCAACCCGAATCAACGCTAAGCTAATTATCATTATTTATATTAAAATCATTCTGTTTCTTTCTCATTTAGGCATTTTTGAAAGTATATTAAGCTTTTATTATTATTTAAATATAAATACAGTTCACTTGCTCATTATTCGTTTCTTTATTTTTATTAGTTTATTTTAATTAGAATTCATGGAGGAACCGGACCCTATTATTTAAAGCCCTTCCTCATGAACAGTGACATCGTGTAACGAAGTTTGCGATTCGAGACTCGTCCAAGTGTAACATTTTTACAAATTAATTTTATTATATCTATTCAAAGACCAGCAAATCAAAACAAACATTTATTTTTATTGGAATAAATGTGGTCGACTTATCGTAGCACAATATATATATATTTTTCAATTAAATTTCCCATAACAGAATTATTTCTTAATCCTGAAATAATAAATTCGTCAAAAAATGAAAGAGAGCAATGCATTCAAGAACTAAGTTTCACTTCCAATGCGTGAGAGCCTCACACATATTTTTTGTTTTTTTTTCTTCGTTATTCGCTAAAAGTGTATTGTGAACATATTAATTTTATTGTTCAATTAAATTCCACTTATAACCATTTTTTTAATCCAGAAATAATAAAATAGTCAACAAATGCAAAGAGAGCAATGCATACAATCAACTGTTTGTAGAACTCAAGTTTCTCTTCTAAAGCGTGAATGTCTCACACGCATTTTTTAAAATTTGTCAGGTTTAAAAAGAGAAATTATATTTTGCTAAACGAGAATAACAACTGTAGATAACATTTAATTGACAATAGTGAAGGTAGATAAGTAAAGAAATAAACACTTTTACAGTCTATAAGATTAGAGTAGGCACAATCAAAAGGCGGGAAAATTTTATGGAAACGATTCTATTGGTCCTCCATGTTGAATGCAACTTCAGAAAAAAATGCTCTACTCTACCCCTGTTCCACAAAAAAATATAACATGGCAACACTGATTTTCCCTTTTTATAACCCCAAAACTACCTCCACGTTTGTTGTTTCCCGCCTTCAATTGTGCCAACTCTAATCTTATAGACTGTAGTTGATCAATAACTTTATATTGTCAAACCATAAATACATATTTAACATACAAACCGGTTTCGACTTATTCAGTCATCGTCAGTGTAATTTTACCTAAAGTCGAAACCGGTCTGGATGTTAAATATATGTATTTATAGTTTGACACTATAAAACTTATTGATCAAGTAAAAGTGTTTATTTCTTTACTTATCTACCTTCACTATGAGTAAACATCTCAATCAATACTTCTAACTTCATTTAATTGACAAAATCAACAAAAAGTAACTGACTCACTCCGTTTATGGAGAAAGATTGGTTTTTGTTGTTGTATGGAGAATCATGGAAGAGGTGTAGATCAATAACCAAACAACGTCTTCACACAAAATAATTGTATTACAATTGACCGGTTTCGGCTGTTCTAATGCAGCCTTCTTCAGATAATCTGTGTAGGTTATAAAGAGACATCAAAAATGCAAGTGAAGTCGCAAGGGANAACCAAACAACGTCTTCACACAAAATAATTGTATTACAATTGACCGGTTTCGGCTGTTCTAATGCAGCCTTCTTCAGATAATCTGTGTAGGTTATAAAGAGACATCAAAAATGCAAGTGAAGTCGCAAGGGAAGACTTGCATTTTTGAAGTCTGTTAATAACCTACACAGATTATCTGAAGAAGGCTGCATTAGAACAGCCGAAACCGGTCAATTGTAATACAATTATTTTGTGTGAAGACGTTGTTTGGTTATTGAACTACACCTCTTCCATGATGAGTCGCTATCACACATTGGAGAAAAACACAGTCGATGATTGTATGGAGAAGCATATTTAAATGTAAAAAATGTAAACTTTGCTGGAAAATCAGTTTTCCTCAAGATCCCTGACTCTATTTTGTGTTTCATCATATTACTCAATAATATTGTATCATATTATTGAAATAGGGAAGATCTTTTATTAACAGGTCCAGAACATGTGTATCTTATATCTTCAAAACATCATTCTGGAATCAATGTTCCTTTTTCTTTTGCGGGATTCGGGGAATATGTATCAGTGACGACAGGGAAAAATCATTCTCCCGTATAGCTCAGTTGGTAAGAGTACCTGTACGGTAAACAGAGGTCCCGTGGTTCGGGTCCCGGTGCGGGGGTCTATTTTTCTCTGTATGTCTCCCGTAGTTATTGATAATTGTAATTTGAATTGTTCCTTTTTCTTTAAATTTGCCACTATTTTTTTCCTTTGGGATTCAAATGTAAGAAATGCCATTTTTTTTGGCGGCAGACATCATTATATTTTAGAAATTATTGCACACCTAACGCAATGGTTTTCTTTCAGTGTTTTAAAGAAGTTGTGATACTTCGTGAACAGTTATGTGAATTAGAGAACAGAGTTTTTATTGCTTATAATGGCCGCTGTCCTCATTCTAAAGTTCAAGTAATTCTTTCACTAAAGTTGTTTTTGTGTCATAAGCGGAAACTCTCAAATTTTCACATTCTAGTGTTATTGGTTCCGGAGATATCATCTTATTAATTTTTTCATATAATAGTCGAGGAGATAGTGTGAAAAAAAGTGTCAGACTAACATCAAGGTGTAATTTTGTGTATGAATAAATGTTTTGGGGCCTTTTATGAATATGCGGTCGGCTATGTTCGTCTGCGGGACATAGCTTGGCAATAAATAGGTCAAATGCCCATTGCCAAGCTATGAATGTCCCGCAGACGAACTTAGCCGACCGCATATTCTTAAAAGGTACCAAATCATTTACTTATACACAAAATTACAGCTTGATGTTAGTCAGACAATAAATGGACGCCATTTTGAATCTAGATGGTGGATAGTTATAATATTTGTTTCTAAGGACCTAGGAGATATGAGGTGAGGAACCTTGATGCATAGGTTCCATGGTTATAGGTCCAGTGGTTCGATAGATATCTTGATTCATTTTTACGTTTTTGGTAGTATTCATACTACGGAGAGATTAAATTTTAATGTAAATCAAATTATAATTATTATTAACTACGGGAAACATACAGAGAAAAATAGACTCCTGCGCCGGGATTTGAACCACGGGCCTCTAAATTTCCAGTCTAGCGCTCTAACAACTAAGCTACACTGGAGAATAATTTTCTCTGACGTTATTGATACCTTGTCCCGAATTTTAAGCTTTACAATTTTTCCACAAGTCTGAGAAGTCAATATTAATGACATAGCATAGAACTAGACCGAGAAATAACGCTTATAAAGTACCCAATTAGTACCTGTACCTAGTACAATCAATTAGAAATTCATTTTTACGTTTTTGGTAGTATTCATACTACGGAGAGATTAAAATTTAATTTCAATCAAACTATGATTATTATTAACTACGGGAAACATACAGAGAAAAATAGACTCCTGCGCCGGGATTTGAACCACGGGCCTCTAAATTTCCAGTCTTTAGTATTCTCTTTTTATAATATATTTATAGTTTTGTAACAATTGTTTTTCTTTTCTGTTGCAGGAGCTCGTAAGTAGAGGCTTGAATTTATCTTTTGACTCTATTTTGTTTGATAATCACGTGGTTTGGACTGGTCTACGAGTCACAGGTACCATGTCTTTCTATACTTCATTCTCTTTTTTGTGTCGCGCATTCATGTCATGCGCATCATGTTTCGACTAACTACAATCTACCTAATGTCTACGTAGATTAATGATATTGCGTTGATTAAGGGTTTGGTGTTTGTCTTTGATATAAAAGGGTAGAGCCTAGCTCTGGTATTGTCGTTGTTTTAGAGTAAAGTCATCCTTTGTGAAAGATGAAATTATTTGACATAATTTGGAACAATCTACAGGTAAATATGATGCTTATAACAGGTAGTATGCAGGTATATGGTATATCATCCTGTTTCATTTTCACATATGCTTCTCACATTTCGCATATATTTTCAATATATGCGAATATTCCCGATATATTCTGTGTTCAGTGTTATTGAAGTGCATTATTTTAAATTTAATTTAATTAAAATATACATAAATATATGTATATAAGTATATATATACAGGTATATGTAAGTAGGTATGTGTGTAGTTTTAAAATATTGTTTGAACATTTTTATAATGATCATTGTGGTGGTTGATTTTTTACTTTACAACTAAAGCTGTGTCCAGACTGCCGAACCGAACAGAGGTAACGAGCCAAGCATTGTTCTCTGCGCATGCTCAGTCTGAGATACGCAGGCGCACTGTAGACTGGGCATGCGCAGAGAACAATGCTCGGCTCGTTTCCCTATTAGGTTCGGCAGTCCGGACACGGCTTTAAGGTGCGTTTGGAATCACTGACCGGTCGACCGGCGTTTGGTTGTGGTAAGTGTCATGGTGGCTTGACATAATCTTGTTTTCCAACTGGATCAGATGAAACCAGCAGGCGATCAAAAAGATTATAAACAAAGATAGGTTTCTTAAACTTAAAGAGTCATTGTTTTTCCTCTGATCGGCTGTATAATTCCGAGTTTCGTCTGATAATGCGGTTGGGAAACAGCAGAGATAATGAATAGAGAAGATAAAAAACAGCTTAATTTTCCGGTGAAATCCGCGTCACGAAGGGGGTGAAGTCCTTGGTTTCGCTTCCACTGCTGGAAGCATTTTCTGGGGTGTGGTGCATCGTGATGTTGACTCGAAGCAAACACAGGATAGAGTCAACACCACTCTTTGCTTCGAGTCAACACCAAGATGCACCACACCCCTGAAGATGCTTCCAGCAGTGGAAGCGAAACCAAGGACTTCAACCCCTTCGTGTCGCGGATTTCACCGGAAAACCAAGTTGCTAAGGTTTAGAGAGGACGTGATCCTCTCCTTTATATTTCAGAATAGAGACTGTAGCCGACCCCTGGCTACTCAGGAAAATGAGGAACTAATCCTGCCGAAAACACTTGTAAAAAATCTTCTTCCAAGACGGGATTCGGTCATCAAACTTCATATGTAATATGTAGAGATAAATTGGGTGTTTAATCAGAAGAAATGTGGTTAGATTAGTTTACCCTGCTATAGTTCCACTTTTTGACAGGTTCCAGATTGCAGCACCATCGCGAACGACGATAAACCCCCACTCTCAGTTTGACAGAGCTGGGAAACAGGTTTGACTTATTATTATCGATTAATTCGATTTAATGAGCTTCGAGGTATCGAGTTTTGACTCGAAAATTTGATGAGAAGCTTTACTTTGATTTAATGAGACTGGGTTGATAGTTGGGTGTAGCGGATGCGGTAACACCTTGTCGATTTGGCAGCGGGAAGGGTGAGGTGGGTCGACCTTGCCCAAACTTAGAAAGGTCGCTTTGCATATATTGTAGGTCACTGTATCAACTTGTAAGCGTGTATTTGAGAACGGCTTCCACCGCGTAGTCGTTAAAAAGTTAAAAAGCTCCCCAAGACGCGCTTCGGGACGACTTAAATCGGGTTTCAAATTGCAGACGGATCATAATAAATCCGCGAGGGTGCTTATTGACTAGAAGAGACGCCTGTGGGGGAGAGAGCGGCAGTAAAACCAAGTGCCGCTCCCCCGCCAGGCAGAGGCGCGGCTCTTCGCGTCCTTTCCGTCGCTCTATAATAGACTTGGCCTTACTACGGAAACGGCCGTTTCTATCTGGAGTAATATGTTGCTCAAGTGCGGAGTTTCAGACCCTACTGAATAATAAGTCAATAGCCGTCGAATTTATAAGTTTCTCGACAGCTGCGTGCTTGGTTAATAAGCACGACGCACCCTCATCACGACGTACAACCTTCAACAATCTGTTGAAACCCTGAACTTTGTAACCTTCTCTCCTATAGCCGATGAATAAGCCAACTATCCTGTCTTTATTCGTTCCTACCTTTAATCCTCTTTCATTCCTTGCATCAAGTTTGATGTCAGTACAATATTCTGTACATCAGATGGAAATAATAATAAATTATATTTTAGCAATTTGGAGGAGAGCTATTTGCTGCTCATGCACTGGAGGAGAGCTATTTGCTGCTCATAGTTTAGATTCTGTGGTACGGCAGCTCGAATTGAAGGATTTGTGTGAGAGAATTAAGAATTTTCTGTTCTTTAATCCATTATATACTGTAAGTGAATTTTTAGCCTTAAATATAAGTTGATTACCATTAGGATTAGTATTAATTTACCATGTTTTTAATTTTTAAGATAGACCAAACTGTGAAATACTGTATTTGTCCTTTTTAGCTTTAAGTTGATTCATCTTTTATTGTTATATATACCTAGTACAATTTTAGTACAATTACAATTTAGTTTTATTAATTTTACGTTATTTTCTGTGACATGTATGTGTATTTCACGTTTTGGTTTTGTTTACCACTTTTAAATTTTGTATGCAGTTTTAGTTTAATAATTTTATGTGTATATTAATTTGTACTTTATTAATGTATTGATAAACTAATTATGACGCTATGATAGCGTATGTTGTACAAATTGTACTGGTCTAGAATAAAGGATTTATTTATTTATTTATTCATAAACAGAGCTATTTGTTGCTCATACACTAGAACAGAGCTGATCATACACTGGAGGAGAGCTATTTGCTGCTCATACACTAGAGCAGAGCTGATCATACACTGGAGGAGAGCTATTTGCTGCTCATACACTAGAGCTGAGCTGATCATACACTGGAGGAGAGCTATTTGCTGCTCATACACTAGAGCAGAGCTGATCATACACTGGAGGAGAGCTATTTGCTGCTCATACACTAGAGCTGAGCTGATCATACACTGGAGGAGAGCTATTTGCTGCTCATACACTAGAGC
>KZ652071.1:68765-79122 GCA_001010745.2 Gerris buenoi
TTAATCGGCTAGTAAATCTATAAGTTTATGTTAAGGTTGGTAGAGTAACTTGATTGTGTAACTCAAGACTAGATGATGATAATTTGTACTGCCGGAGAATGAATTCAACTAGACAGACGGCAGACATGTGGTTTAATAGACCGGTTTGTACCCAAGGATGTTAAATAAAGGGGATGGAAAGTTAGGTAGGGTTTAAAGGCAAAAGAGTGACCCCATGGAGACAAGAGAAATTGGAGAAAAAATCGTAATGCGCATGCTCACGACTTTAGATTGGGACAAATTACCTTCTTTGTTTATTTTGAATCAGGTTATAAACTGATTTAACTATTAACAAATTCTTGGTAGCCTATAACTAAGAGGAAGGTAATGTGTCCCATTGGAGCTCCTACTTATCTTCATGGGGTCACTTTTTCCAAAAGCCTCATCAATCTCCTTATTTAACATCCTTGTTTATAGCACGGCACTAGGCCTACTTCTTTCTTAAGTCCATTAAACCGATAATTTCCCCAGTAAACTAATCATATACTAAATTTATTTATACATATATGTATAAAGTTTTGTCTGCGGATTGATCAGAGTGATTTACATGATCCTGAGTACATTTTATCAAAATTTACCGTTAAAATAACTTCTTCCCGGCGGGGAGTCCACTTTTTGGAACGAAGTTCCTTATGACACGTTCTGAGCCCGGGAGTAAATCCGAAAAAAACGACCAAAATCACCGTCACGCAAAATCCGTCACGAAATCTACCGATGGCGATAACTTGTGTAAAAGTTCACCGACTTAGTTGAGATTTGGTACACATGTACATTTTACCAATGCCCAGGACAAGTTCGTTGGACAACGTTATCCGCCCAAGCGTTCACGCGCAACGCTCGCGTAAACGTAAGCGTCAAATTTAAAATTGGAATTTTTGGACGGGAAAAAATTCTAACTTCATCTATTTAATGAGACAAACAACTTTTTTAAATAAAATATTTTAGTAAAACGAACACCGACACTGCTATGAAGTGATAAAGATCGCTAAATTTATTAAAGCGGACCAAAACGATTAAAATAAAGAAAACAACGTTTTTACCGATATCTTACGTTCTAACGTAACGATTTTAATGAAACTTTGTATACATCACCTATAGTACAATTGAAACAAGCATGTAAAATTTCAACCTGATACAAGCAAAAGTTTTTGTGAGTTAATGATTTATATTTTTTATTTTAATATTTAATTGGATTAATTTGCCGTCGGCGTTTGAGGGGACAGTTCTTTTTTGTTCTACAACCATCTGCTTTAACTATAAATTTATCATTAACTTTTTTCTCAATATACAATACATTATTTATTGAAAGACGCTCACTTCAAAGATAATAAAAAGCTTTTCATTTAATTTTGCCTTAACTCCGCTAGTAAAAATAGTTAGTTACTTATAATTTTGTCTCTTTTCTAACTCCACCATGTATAAGTAGTTATTACTGTGATTTTATAATTTATATTTAACGAAAAACGTAAGGAACTTCGTTCCTACCGGGTGTCCCACGACACCACACATATTTTTTTTTTAAATAAAACTCGTCGGAACCGTAGTCGAGACTTTTTTCCCCCACATTTTTGGGGGTTACGCTCCCACATATAGAGCTAAAATTAATTTCTCATTTTGGCTCGGGTAAGATTTTTTTGTTTTGTTTGTTGAATGTCATGGAAAATGGCCGACTATTTATGCACGGCAAGTGCACCGACTGCAGACACTGTATTTTTTTTATAAACCCCTTTTATATAAACTCAGGGGACCTTGGGGCGTGTAAATTCTGAAAATAGAATTTTTGTACAGTCACAATACCAATACTCTTTCTCTCTCTGTATAAACTACGTGTGTGTAGAAGTATGCATTCCCTTTAAACGTCCCGTTGCTTTAATCTCTAGCAACCATTTTTAAACGTCCCGTTGCTTTAATCTCTAGCAACCATTTTTAAACGTCCCGTTGCTTTAATCTCTAGCAACCATTTTTAAACGTCCCGTTGCTTTAATCTCTAGCAACCATTTTTAATAGTTGCTCGTATAATTATATGTTTAAAGAAGTAACAAATTATAAATTATTGTTGCCTTTATTGAATAGAAATTATATTAAACAAGTAAGTTTTTTGTTTGTCTTATAATTGGCAGGCAACGTGTCGTGTCTGAAGTGAAGAATAATTATATTAATCGCTTCGTGTTTACAATCACCATGTCAATTTGCTCTGCTTACGTATTACAAAAAATCGGGTACAGAGTACCTCGGAACTTTTCCTCACTTTAGAGGTCACTAAAGTGGCCTCTCCTGCTGCTTCGCAGCAGGAGAGGCCAAGCAAAGTTCGCAGGTCAAAGTTTAAAAATTTATAACTTCAAAATGGTGGCCAATGTCAAAATGAAATTTGGCGGGCTTGTTTGTACATTCGTGCCAAATTTCAACTCGATCAGGACCATTTTCGATTTATTGGGGGGCAGCGCTCCCAAATTTGGAGCTAAAATTCATTTCTCGATTTCGCCTCGGGGTATGTTTTTTCTGAAAACGTATGCCAAATTTTGTCAAAATTGGTCCAGTAGTTTTGGCTTCTAGCGTCTGCACAGACGACAGCCAGACAGACATCTTGTAAAAACTACTTTTTTGGACTAATAATCTCAAAATCGACACTTTCTCAAAATTATACTTCTATGTACATAAAACATATATTATTACAATTTTCTAACAGTTCGGTGCGAGGGAAATTAACATTTTTGTCTTTACATTATTTATGATGTTTTTATGAGACCGGTATGAAATTAGCTGAACACGTGATCTTCTCTTCCGCTTTTTCAAATGATAATAAATGGCGCTTTAATTTCTACCGTAGTTGAACAAAGCTCCTACAGATGGCAGCACAAGCCAGCTCTACTCGTATTGTAGTTGAGTCTGTCCTCCACAGAATGCGCGACCTGCTCTATTCCTCTCTTCACTACCGCACGCTGTATAACCCCCTTTATTTTGTTGAATATTTTAATTACATTTCCATTTCCCTCGTTTTTTTTTTTTATTTTAATTTGATTGTTACTTTTATTATTAAAACAACCTCGGAACAAACGTCTATATTTAGTTGTTATAAGTTTTAGCTTTTATACTTCATATTAGCAAAGATAATGCAGTGAAGGTATAATTTTATTGCTTCATTTAATATTAGTAAAGCTTGCGACATTATTTGACTAGTTCTTTCTTCATAGACTACATTTTATTTTAATTTCGCCTTCATTAATGTAATGTCGTTTTTTTAAATTGAATTATTTTTTTACTTGGCGGGTGTCGGTTTTGGACCAATGGTGAAGAAGGTAGTTTATGATTGGTTAATAACGGCGGGGGGCCGTCGGGACCATCTGACGTGGTGTCTTGTTTACATTCCGAAACCTTCCCGAAGTCCTCAGCCGGAATTTTTTTTCCCAATATAACTGCACACACTTTCAACATTTAGTTTTGTCGCAGTTTTCTTTTTTTTGTATTTAGGATCATTATCAGTATTATTAGTTGAAGTAATGATATAACATCGGTGAGCGGTCATTGTTCTGGAGTAGATGCGAGTGCCGTCGATCGTACCGAGTACGCAGGTCGTATGTCCATACTGAGAAAGTACCTTGGAGGGTACTTGGCCGCCCTCGGCGAGGCCGCACACTGCCGCCTCCAGTAAGTCCCCTCTTATCTCTGACAAAATAAAAATTCCTATCATGTCCAAAAAGAAGGCTAAAAGCATCACCCTTACTCAATTTGAAATCCTAATAAATAAAAATATTCCCGTTTAAAGCATCATTTAAATCTTTTCTTATAAATTAAACATCTTATCCTCTTAAAATTTTACTTAATTATATAAATTAGTAGCTACAATATAAAGTAGTAAAAGAAAAAAAGTGCGCAAAAGAAAAAAAAGTCGGATGATAACCATGAGGTAAATATAACCTTCTCGTCAATATCATTAACAGTGTAGCCAACATCCCATCTACAAAATTCTCAACACTACTTTTAACTACTATCATTATTAAATAAATCATTTTTGCTTTATACATTTTTTTTTTTATTATTATTATTATTTTATTAATATCAATATATTGTTTTTTTTTATAATATTGTGTGTTTTTAATTAATTTATACTTAGATTCATGTACAAGTGAGGGTAGAGAACTATTGAAATGTTATTAACCGGTATTTTAGAACGATTCAAATTGCATATTAACATTGAAGTAAGTCTTGATTTAGTCTAATGAGTTTTTATAATATTTGAACCGCTAACTGAAGGCACTTTTAATCATCAATTTAATATACACGTTGAAAACACCTTTTCAATTTGAATAGTTACTTAGGGTGGATGGATAATAAAATGTGAAATAAATTAGAATTAATCCAAATTTCAATTTACTCGAGACGTTTCGACTTTTTTTTAAGATCTTTACTTTATTTCTAAATTAAGAAAACATTATTCAGTTCACATGATGTAAAAATTACAAATGCTATAAATTCCTTTATAAGATTTATAATAAAACTTAACAATGATAAACAAATTTTTAGCCACAAATCTCAGATTCTCATCTTTATATAATAGAGCAATGTCCCAACGACGGGCGATGGGCAACGACTCACCTCTAAACGATTTATAATCGTTAAAAATTGATGTGCCATAAGCTGGGATTGAACTAGTGACTTCCTGTGCGTCAGTTGAAAACTCTAGCCATTACGTCATGCCATTGTAATGAAACTCCCTGCATAAAACTTACTATTTAAACAGTAAATAACTCTTTAAATATCTATTTTAATTATAACTAATAATCTCTTAGCTCTTTTTCTCAACCATATTTATTATTCTGCCCGTTACCACGGGCCTAACGGCTAGTTATCACATAAGGTGATGTGCATTAGTTCAATGAAGGTAAAATTTAATTAAACAGTCTCCATAAGAGAGCGTCATTTGAATTTAAAAACACTGAAATTAATTTATAATATTAATTGGCAATTTTTACTATACAGTAACAAAATTTAACAATTGAGAAAAATTTGATCTGTGGTTAAACCCACAATACTGGAAGATACTCAATAATGTAATTACAGTCTGTGCCAAACGAGAGTTAGTGCGTTGACAGCGCGGGAAATCGACACACAGATTGGCCAACCTCTCTGAGAGGAAAAAACATTTATCTTTGCCTTGTTGGCCCGACCTTTTTTCCGGGAAAATCTTGAGCTCTCATAGGCTCCCCACCCCATTAGCTAGTTTTTCCCGCGCTGTTAACGCACTAACTCTCGTTTGGGACAGACTGTAGCTTTAGATTCAACACAGCACTGAGAACATTCATTGTTATTGTTGACAAATTATTGATAGTGAGATGAGATAACTTCAATAAATGTTATGTAAGTGACTAGTGCTATCTGGTAGTGAGTGATATCACTAACCTTGGTCAGATTAATAGTTGTTTACAATTAAATTAGAAGCTTTCTATTATGAGTTTGTTTTTTCTTTAAATTTTTTACAAATTAAATGGCAATTTTTATTGATGTTTCCTGAATCAGTTGTATGATTTACGGTATTATCTCGGCCTTTGAAGATGTGAAATGCCTCGAATACTTTCCTTTTCTTTGTATTATTTTCATACCCAAGAATTTTGGTATTATAAATAAACAAATGAGACATTAATTGCTAGTTTTTAGTTTTATTTGGTTTTCATATATACCTCCCTGTATTGTGGGTTTAATCGAAGATCTTTTTTTTATGTTAATTTTTGTTAGGGTTTCGTTGGTAAAACCAAAAAAAAAAAACCCTTATAGTTTCGTTCTTGTCGTTTTATTTGTTAATGCTTATTATGTTAGTGTATTGGTAAGATTTTATTTTGTTAATTAAATTTTATTTAATTATATTTTTAAATTGAAATGACGCTCTCTTATGGAATCAGTTTAAATCTAACCTTGATTAAGAGGAATGTTTAACACCATGTGTGAATGTGAGTATTGTGTGTAGACATTGTTTTGCCATTGTTCATTTTTATTCTAAATCTTTTAAAGGAATCTATAGTATTTGTAATTTTTACATCATGTTAAATTAGTGATGTTTTGTTAATTTAGAAATAAAGGCTAAGGAAGACCTTAGGAAGGTTCGAAACGCCTCGAGAAAATTGAAATTTGGATTAATTTGTTATAACATTAACCTGTAATTAGAAGTGGGGTTTTTACTCTCTTATGTGTACGGTGCACGTATAGTATAGTATTCGGTGAGATATGGAGTATCCAAGGGGAAATATTTTATTATTTTTGAGATTTCGAAAGAATTAAAAAACTTTATAAACTCCTGCTTGTTCTAAAATGTCTAAAAAGATCATATTTGTATATTTGATTAAATCTTTTAATTTAGTTTTGGATCCTTTTAGGGTAATCAAATCGTACTCAGATTTTTACTTTTCGTGGCAACGTTTTCGGCATTACCTGCCATTCTACAAAAAATATACTTTATTAAGAAAAACCAAAAGTCGTAACAAGAAACCATCTTAAACTACTAATGTTTGACACATACCTTCTCTTTGGCTATTGTGAGGATCGTTAGTAAAACAAGTTGATAAAATTATTTAAAACAGACATGTTCCAAGTCAAAACACTATCTTATAATAACAAGTCGGACATCTCAACATCTCCTCTCTAGCCATCTTACAAATCATAATTCCCGCCGTGGGACATCTTAATCACTGTTGATGAACACCCACTTGTATATTATTTTTACTTGTATTGTTACACATTTTAGTCGTCCTGTTATTCATTTTTCTGCTTATTACCAAATTTTTAATGACTTTAATTAAACTTTAATCATTTTAATTCATGTACTAATAGTTAGGTTTTTATTATTCTAAAGTGAGATCTGCAATGTTGTGATATGATAATGTATTGATAATAGCTTAAATGTAAACCGAGTTACCAGAATGTTTTGTAATATCCTGTTTTTTTTTTTTGTTAATTTTATACCTTTTTGTTACTAGTCCTTGTTAAAATTAATTTTTATATTGTTAATTGTTATATTAGTGCAATTTCGTGGGTTATCTGGTTAAAGATGGCTAGAGAGGAGATGTCCGTCTTGTTATCATAAGATAGTGTTTTGACTTGGAACATGTCTGTTTCAAATCATTTTATCAACTTGTTTTACTAACGATCCTCACAATAGCCAAAGAGAAGGTATGTGTCAAACATTAGTAGTTTAAGATGGTTTCATGTTACGACTTTTGGTTTTTCTTAATAAAGTATATTTTTTGTAGGCCTGAGAATGGCAGGTAATGCCGAAACGTTGCCACGAAAAGTAAAAATCTGAGTACGATTTTATTACCCTAAAAGGATCCAAAACTAACTTAAAAGATCATATTTTTAATTGATTTTATGTTCTGGGAGTTCATTTTCTTGAAAACTAAATACAATTCCAAGCCCTAGGTACTATTGTTCTGGCCCTAGACCCCAATTTACCGGATATTGGCCTTAGGCTCCCGGTAACAGGCCCCTTATCCGAGGCTGATGGACCAAGGTTTAGGCCATAAGCCTAACCTATTTCTATACTACAATGTCTGTCTGTCAGAAGTCTGAGTGGACGCGTAAACTACGGGACCCATTTCGAGGAAATTTGCCATCATGTTCGGAAAAAATCTTGCCATGAGGCAAAATCGAGAAATGAATTACAGCCCTAACTTTCCCTCCTAAATCTCTCGTTAACGGTTTCAACGATTTTGATTACAAAAAAAAAAATATGTGTGAGGCTCTCACGCATTAGAAGTAAAACTTAACTTCTAGAATGCATTTCTCTCTTTCATTTTTTTGACGAATTTATTATTTGCCTCATGGCAAGATTTTTTCCGAACATGATGGCAAATTTCCTCGAAATCGGTGCCGTAGTTTACGCGTCCACTCAGACTACTGACAACAGACAGACATTGTAGTATAGAAATTTTTGGTATTGGGGCATACGCCTAGGGCTTATGGCCTAAACTTTGGGCCATAAGAAATGGTTATAGGAAATTTAATTGAAGAAAAATATTGCTACGCTAAGGCAACCACATTTATTCCATTAAAAATAAATGTTTGTTTTGATTTGCCGGTCTTTAAATAGATATAATACATTTAATCCGTAAAAATGTTACACTTGGACGAGTCTCGAATCGCATACTTCTTTACACGATTTCACTATATGAAAAAATTTACTCTACCGCCGCTAGAGTTCACTTCAAAATGTCTAAAATGCAGTCCATTTATTTAAATATATGAATTACTATGTGCATCGGTTTCCCGGGATAATTGTTCCCGAGAGATGGATAAAATAAATCAGATGTTGCTGAAAATCAAATATACGAAGAGTATATAATCACCTGTTGAACATTTTTAAATGTGTTTATACAAATTAATTGATTAAATTTGTTATCAATTTTTCTTCTTTATCGTATAAGCCTGCTTTGCAGAGACACCGGGATGAACGCCGTGTAAACACGAAACCACTGACAAATGCGAAAACACCGGATCACGTAATCGTGTACTCGTATATGAGTTCGTAAGTTTCGTGCGAGATGTACAAACCCCCGTAAAGCGAGGGGTCTGGGGTTCGATCCCGGGAGATGATTGTTTTATTTTTATCTGTCTTTCCCCTATCTTCAGGCACTAAAAACCAAATGTGTCTGCTAAATTGATTCCTAGCCTCATGTAGCCTCTGCCGGATGATTGAATTTCGGTCTGTACTGAATAGAGAGGAGGCTGGGCAGCCGTCTAGTTCGAGACCTACAAATCTATAGCCGAAGGGGGCTTAAGTACTTCAAGTGAACAGTGTTGAACCAGATTTAAAAATCAAACCAATATTTCGACATTACCGACAACTCGGCGCCACTTTTTATAAAACGGCTTTTTAAAAAAGTTCAACTCAGTCACGGATAAATTGCATTTCTCTCTCTTTTACCTCTTAGTGCGATGTATAATTTTCAATTGGAAACAGTTGTTGCGACACGAAAAAAGGGAACTTGTTTTAAAAGTTAAAAAAAAAAACTCGACAAGACTAATTGGAAATACGTAACTAATGTAATTATATGTTGGATGATTACAACTCTAGCTGTAATTACATAGTGTCAAACCGGCGGCTTGCAAATCAACATCTCCCGTAACCTCAAGTAAATTCAGTTGGAACGCCTGAGCATTAATAGTGACAGTTAATGTACAGTTGGCGCTCAAGTTATTGCTTTAAAAGTTAATCTATTCCTTCAGGGTTATAGATTAGTTATTAAAAGAAATTGAATCGTCTAAAGTCGTCTCTAGGAAAGCATGCGTTAGCTGTCTATGTTTTTATATGATTCAATTTAGTTATTATTTAACATTTTCGATAAAAATTATTGCTCCCTGACGGGGAATCGAATCCCAATCCTCACCATTTGCAGATCACGGTCATCTCAAAAACTCTCAGTCATCTCAATTTTTTTCCCTGGAATACGACTTATTCGGAACCATTTGATAAATAAATTTGCCTTCAAAGTTTATCGACGTTAACACGAATATGGTAACATTGCAATCTTTCTGGAAAAATTTTTGTCTACGAATTCAAACATGCATGTAACTGCCAGAAATACTTTTTTTCAGACATCAGAAAATTTTTAGCATTTTTTGCAAACGAATGTATCTTTTTGCGAAACTATACTCATCCGATTTTAATGAAATTTTGATGGTTAGGTCGTAATTACCCTATTGTTAGCCTTAGCCGCATGTTACTTTTAAAAGTGCTCGCCCTGTTTTGAAGAAACTGGATAGTTTATTGAAAGTAGCCCTTAGATGACCCTATATTAAATTCAAATGTCTGCCCATAATTAAAATTGATAACAATAAAGGTAACTTCACCGGGATTCGAAACAGTTACCAAACAACTGCACTTTTAATCCCTAACACGAGGAACCTATATATGTGCCACACTAATTACAGACTCAAATATATTTCTCTATACATATAGCATCGTACTTTTACTTATATGAGATAGTAAACAAACCAAAATTCACATATTTTCTTTCACAATACTTTCTCTTTTTTTTTGGTTATACTTCGTAATGAAGAAAGAAAAAACATTATGTTGGATAGGTTGGTACTTTTTAATTTCTTCTGCAATTACAAAAGAATTGCATCTTTCTTTTTGCAATTACAGAAGAATTTCCTCTTTCTTCTGAAATTACAAAAGAATTTCCTCTTTCTTCTGCAGTTACAGAAGAATTTCCTCTTTCTTGTGCAATCATAAAAACACCTCTTAAAGGAGAAGCCAACCCTTCTTTAAAAGGTAAATTTGAAACTTGAAACGACGTTTATTAATTTAATTAAAATCTTATTGTAA